>JAQFZM010002046.1:0-15156 GCA_034695785.1 Galumna obvia | reverse complement strand
TCCGGAATACCCCCCCTTTTGCCATCCCTGCTAATACTTTGATATTAAGCATACTGCCTCAGAAATGTCATAGGTCTCAAGTGAAATCATCAATATAATTTTATGAACTTACCGCCCCCTATAATAAGTCAGTGTCTCCAAGTGAACCCAGTGTGGAAAGTATACTATCTATATTACAAACACTTTTATATAAGGTATATGGCTTAAATAAAGCATTATAAGATAAATTAAACATAGCACAGCATACAATCCCCTCCGTATCTATCATAATGACGAAATTTCCACGTTACTAACAAAAGGTTTGCTCCTTAGAGAGGAATAGCACAGTATACCCTTACCCTTCATTTCTGTCAAAAAGACGAAATTTCATTATTACTAACAAATGAGATGATCACCAGATATATAGTACAGCGTAACACTATCCTCTATTTCTCTAATAAAGACGAAATTTCGTGGTTATTAACAAAAGGGTTGGTCTCCAGAGAGAAATAACATCTTTTTAACAACTTTTCTTTTCTGTCAAAAAGACAAAATTTTCCCGTTATTAACAAAAGATTTGAGCTCCAGAGAGAGATAACACAGTGTAACAAATCCTAATAATCCTTATTAAAAGGCGAAATTTTCCCGTTAATAACAAAAGAACTGAACACCAGAAGTAACATTGCCTACAACTATTCTCAACAGACAAAATTTCCACGTTACTTATAAAAGGGTTGTCCTCTAGATAGGGATGGCACAGCCTAACACTCCTCTCTGTTTCTATAAAAATACGAAATTTCCACGGTAATAACAAAAGGCTTTTATTAAAGAAAGAAATCACCACCTTACACACTCTTTTATTTCTATCAAAATGGCGAAATTCTCCGTTTCTATCAAAAAGTTGATCATCAGAGAGATAGAACAGCCAACCCCTAACCTCTTTTTTCTAAAAATGTAAAAATTGCCTCGTTATTATCAAAAGGCTTGATCTCTAGAGAGACAACCCAGTTTACACATCCCTATTTTTCAATCAAAAAGACAAATTTCTTCGTTACTAACATAAGGTTTGAGCTCCAGAGAGAGAGAGAGAGAAAGCAAATCCTACCACTCTTCTTTGTTTCTATCAAAATGACGCAATTTCACTATTTTTAACAAATGGATTGGTCTCCAGAGGGAAATAACACATTATAACAATCCCCACTGTTTCTAATGAAAGAAATTTTCCCGTTAAAAACAAAAGAGCTGATCACCAAAGAGATAGCCCAGGCTACCCCTACCCTCCATTTCTTTCAAAAAGACTAAATTTCCTCATTACTAACAAAAGATTTGAACTCAAGAGAGAGAAAGCATAGAATACACACTCTTACCTTTCTATCTAAAAGGCGAAAATTTCACTTTACTATCAAAGATTTGTTCTTTAAAGAGCACAGCCTACCACTATGCACCGTTTCTATCAAAAAGACAAATTTTTCATGATACAAACAAAAGGTTTGGTCTTAAAAAAATATACTAGTCACCACTCATCTTGGTTTAATTTTATGCACTGTATACCACTGGTTGATGGAGTGAGTATGTATGCTGATAAAGTGGGTGTGTGGGTAGTTGGAGTATGTGGGTCAGCTGGTATAATAGGTAGGTAGTTCGGTAGGATGCGTGGGTGAGCTTGTAAAGTTGATGGGTGAGCCTGTAGAATGGATAGGTATGCCTCTATAATGAGTGGTTGGGTCTGTAGAATGGTTTAGTGGGCTTTTAGGATGAGTGGATGGACCTGTAGAGTAGGTAAATGGGCCTGTAGAGTGGATGGTTAGACTTGTGGAGAAGGTAGATGGAAGTACAGAGCGGGGGGTTAGGCCTGTTGAGTGTGTACATGGAGTGAAAAATTTCATTCGCTGCAACCCATTAGCGGAGCAGGGGGTGGTTGCATAACGATTATATATACGACATTCGGTTTCGTAAATGTAGTGAAAAACAATTAAGGGTTGCACTTTAGTATTTTAGACTCGACTACTTGGGGTGTTTGGTATATCAATGGATAGCTTATAAGAAGAAGAAAATAACGATTGTTGTTCTGTTTGCCGTAAAAACCTAATTCAATTTTGGAGAAAATTGCCGTTTATACATTGAAATATATCAAGAAAAGGGCACAATTCAACTTGAATACTTAAATATCAAGAATGATAAAATAATAAAAACTTAAACTAACCTAACCAAAACATAACCTAATCTTAACTAAACCTAACCTAAACTTAATTGACCATAACATATGGAAAACTAAGTTAAACTTAACCCACTCAAATGAAATAGCTTTATATATATATACAGTCAACCGCAATATAGGGGGGAATGATTCCATAAACGGGATTTAAAATTTAACAAGGTTATATTTGGAATTTTTAAACAAAATTTTTACCATATATTTATTATTTATTCTTGTTAACAAAATTAATAAAAGTTTGAAAATCACCATGCTAATTTTTGAGATTTATTGATTTTTGCAAAGTTAGCCAAAATTCAGTTAAAAATTCACAAATCACCCTGTCATTCTTGAGCCTTTTAATATATTTTAAAAATTCCAAAAGTTTCCTGTACAAAATTAAAATTAGAAAAAAGCATTTTCTGAATTTTTTTTTGAACAACCTAGATTAATATGACATCTTAAAATGTGCCATTTTGTATGCTTGTAAGGGGTCAAATATATGATGTCATTAATTTCATTATTACTATTCAATGTTTATATTCCCAAAACTCAATGTTAGGTATTTAACCCCTTATACTCAATGTCATGCCTTTTTAGTCACCTTTTAAAGTTTACTTTTATGAATATTTTGATATAAGTATTCACTTCTAGTTTTGATTTTAAAGAGTGAACATCTCTTATATTATTTGAAATAAAAGTCATTCTTAATATTGTATTATTCACTATAAGTGAAACGTGTATTCTTTTTTGGTTATAAATCAATAAATAATTTCGAAATTAAGCTTTAATTCTAATCTAAATATCGTGAACCGCTGTCCCGATATTTATACTTCAAATATTGGTATTTCGGTGACCACATTCGGTCCAATTCAAGCCCCGATTAAAGGATCTCTTGCGGATAAATTCGGTACATAAATAGTGACCGCCAACGCTCCCAATTGGTTCCCATATCCGGGCTTGACATCCACCCGAAAAGAAGACCCGAAACCCAAAATCGAAAGCCCGATATTCGGACAGTGAAGAGGAAAGAATGGTTAAATTGAGGACTATTTCGAGGATCTATTGATATCCCGAAATTAATACATTAATTTTATCTAGTTATATTTCCTTATTACAAAATTAAATTATCTTGTTTCCTCTTTGTTTTGTTGAATTTTTAGTGAAGCATACAAAATGGTACATTTTAAGATGTCATATTAATCTAGGTTGTTCAATTAAAAATTTCAGGAATTGCTTTTTTCTAATATAAATTTTGTACAGGAAACTTTTGGAATTTTTAAAAAATATTAAAGGCTCAAGAATGACAGGGTTATTTGTAAATTTTTCACTGATTTTTGGCTAACTTTGCAAAAATCAATAAATCTCAAAAACTAGAATTGTGATTTTCAAACTTTTATTAATTTTGTAAACAAGAATAAATAATAAATATATGATAAAAATTTTGTTTAAAAATTCCAACTACACACTGTCCCCCATTTATCATTTCTCGAATTAACCAGAAACTCGATATAACCAGATAAAATTTAATTGATTAAATTACGCTCTTATGGGACTCGTAATGTTAATTGTTCCAGATATAAACAGATTTCGATTTAATCAGATATTTTTGTTGCATAAACAATCTGGTTATATGGAGGATTAACTGTATAACCTTGTTAAATTTGTAATCCCGTTAATGGAATCATTCCCCCCTATATTGCGGTTGACTGTATATTGTTCATAAAAACAAAAATAATTTTCAAACTAGTTAGAACAAATTCTTATTTAATTAAAATATATAAAGGATATATTACTTTAATTTTGAACTAGATGTTTGCGGGAAGCAAGACTATCATTGATGTGTTTTTCTATTTATAAGCTTTAATTGATATATAACACCCCCATGAGTCATGCTTTATATACTAAATTGATTTTTAAATTTGACCAAACTATATTTTCAAGTTTGTCTACAAACTTAAAGCAGTTTGGAGTAAAATTTGGTTTTGAGAAATGAAGACACTTTTACTCAATATATTAAACAAGGGATTGTGAATAAGGGAATCGGGAATACACCTACGTAGACAAATAGGCAAAACAATCCCCTAGGATTTTACTTCTTAACATTAGGATCTATGTATAGACTCGTTATCCCTTATCATTCTATTGAATTTGAATTTATCATTGACAATATGACTTAAATAAACTCTATCTTTTAAATAATAAATATATTTAATTAGGATTTAATATTTGGAAATTCAGAGAATATTTGAAATAAAATATAAATTTATTATACGTTTGACTAAATAAATCAATAATGAAAAGATAGCATTAAAATTTATAAATATTAATATTATGCTAATAGAGAAAATGATAGATAATGAAAATTAAAATTAAGATTCATTATTTGAATATGAAAATGTATCAGTTAAATAAATGTAATCAAAAGAAAAAATCTTTGATAATTATTATAATAAATGATGAACTTACATTTTTGTTCAAGGCGAATAAATGATATTTTACAATAGTAAATTTTCAATTTTAATTTATAGTATTTAATTAAAAAACAAATATGGTTTTGCATATTGAAACAATTATGACGTTAATAATTCTTATATAAATTCCGCTGTAAATTCAAATAACCATCATTTGATATGGATATCAAACTTTGAATCTTACCCGTGAGTTACCCTTACCGCACACTAAGCTTCTGAAGTATCCGGTAACAATGGGTTAGAAAAATAAATGCAGGGGAATTTATAGGATTCCCAATTAGATTTGTATAAATCCTTAACTTTTAAAAATTTTCTTATTTAATATTATATTTTTATAATAAAAAATAATTATATATATTATAATAAAACTTTAGATATATATATATATACAGCCAAATAGATTTGAAAATTTCATAAGGATACATAATTTTTGAAACATTTAAACTTTTTTTTATATAAAAATGGTCAATTTTATATGATTAAATTAATTGATTCTAAGGTCGTGGACAAATGTCATTTGACAAGTTAAAATTTGAAATTTAATCTAATTATTTAATTTAAAAACAATTTATATTTGAATTCTTATTCAAATAAAAATGAATTAAACATTTGTTAATTTAATTTTAAGAAATAATTTAAATTTTGATTAATGATTAGAATAATAATCAAGATATAGTTAATACCTATCATGAAAAAATTCTATTGACAAAATGTCTATCAATAAATTGAATTGGATTAAGTGATATACATTTTTAAATAACAAATCGGTTCTACTTTTGGTTTTAGGTTTTTGTCTAAACGGTTTAGCTCTGATTTGACCAATAATTGCAAATAATCCAAAGGGATATCATTTCATACATATTTAAGTGTAACCAAAAATCGAGACTTTTTACATCGTTCATCATACGTGAATGGCTAGATATTCCTAAAGGTTTTCCATTAATTTCGGGACCTTGAGCTAATGATTTCATTTCATTATCTTTATTTTCTATAATTAACTCCATCAATAAACTGACGACTATGCATATGCTATTCTATACTAACCTTATCTAACCATAAGCTTCAACTGGTGGTTGTGCAGAGGCTATAGAAAGGAAGTTATTCCAAATAGTGATGACTTACTATGTTATATGAAAACTTTCCTTAAACTTAAAATTTTCGATAGATTAAAGGCTGATCACTTAAATTGTTAGCCTTGGTTAAAATGTTCCTAGATTTTAAGCGGTTTTCAATGATCGTTTGTTATAAAATTATTGACTAATGTCCGCAATTGACTTAAAACAAAATTAAGTGGTAACTTATAGTTGTTTACCAAACTAATAGTGGATTTTAAAAGTGAGTCTACTATCCATGATTATAATTAAACTTATAATTAATCTTAACTATAACTGATGATGAGTTGTCATCAGTGAACAAATCTAACCATAACTAAACTATGAATATAGACTAACGATTAACTATACCGTTATAATATAATTATCATAGATTAAAAGAAAGTCTTATCGGTTGCACAATATCGACCTTCGAGTACTCATTAGTCTGTAATTCTGTCCTTTGATTGACAGCTGCTCTTAATTAAGTGGACTCGTTAATTAGGTGTAATAATACATACACAAGCATAAGTAAATAAACACAATTTACGCATATCAAGATTTTATTAAGAATTAAGTTACTATCGTTAACTTATTATATAGTGTAATAATCGTTTCAATTTGTGGTCAACACACACGAATTGGTTATAACACTAAAATATTGTCCATTCGTAGACTACACACTCGAATACAGTTTAATAGTTTACAACACTAAACAAAAGAATCCATTTGTGAAGTACACATACGAAAACAGTTTTAAAATGTACAACACTAAAATAATAGAGTTCATTCGTGGACTACACGATCAAATACAGTTTATATGATCATAATCCTAAAATTTAGACAAATTTTGAATAACATAACTGAGTGCAGTCAAATTGTTCATAAAGCAAAATTTAGTAATATTTTGAACAATTTTTCCCAATATACCTAAATTCAACTAAGGATTTGAATCTATTTATGATGAACACATTCAAATACATTTTAATTTTGTACAATATAAAACAAAATCTACATCAATAATATATTGTTATAAAATATAGAAACAAATTATTATATATGATAATTAATTTGGTGAAATTTAAATTAAATTAAAATATTTCAATTTCAATTACAGTTGAACACTAGATGGCATAAGACAGCCATTTGAGATGAGGTGGTGAAACAAAAAAAGTCTAAATATGTAATAAATAAGTTTTTAGTTATCACTGCGCAAGAATGATATACAGTTTAAATCATATTGAATATGTAACGGGAATTGACTTAATGCCCTTGCACAATCCAATTCACGTTACGATTTAGTTGGGTTTTACCGCTGATTTTCACGTTTAAGTAAAAACTTAAATCCAAGCGAACCTTAGGCGGTCTCTGAGATTGATGTATAGTTTTCGGGACGTCAATAAATGTCTTGATAAGTCCTCGGATGACCAATTCTCGGGTTCTACGGGTCCAAATATCGGGACAGTAGCGATGATAATTGCTAAATCCAAGCGCGGCGTTTATGTGTCCAGTTTTAGGGACCGAACCGAACTTGATTTGGGTCTTGATTTAAAGACGTAATTTAGTCGGTGAGGGTCCTAAAATCGGCACCTAATTTAACCGTTTTCGGTGACAACTAATCACGGAACTGTGATCCAGATATCGGGATTTCAAACTCAATGAGTTGAATCAAAAACGAAGTTTTAATCAAAAATATTTATTGTTTTTATACCAAAAACTGATACACGTTTTTACTTATAGTAAGAAATTCAGTATTAATAATGACTTTAATATTCTATTCAAAAGAGATGTACACTCTTTGAGATCAGAACAGTAAGTGAAACAAATATCAAAAATGATATCAAAAAGTTAACTAAAAATGATTAATAGTTTTATGACTAAATGGGAGTAAAGAGTGTGTAACAAAATAAGGACCTTGGCAATAACAAATATGAGTAATGATGAGCAATGTTCCTTACAAATAAAATATATAAAGAGAAGATCTAATGATTCTGATCAATGGTGAAGAGTGCTATTTATTGATCATAAATTGAATTGATAAAATTACTTTAAATTGAAGAATCAAGAGTTACATCACTTAGAAACAGCGAATTTCTACGAAGAGTTCAACCAAAATGAAGACAAATTGCTTAATATATTTTACACTCAACTATGAAATGATGCTATAAACTAAAGTTTTGTAAAGCTGTGGGAAAGAAAGCCAAATGAAATTTTAATTCATCCTTTGTTTAATCAACCGATAATTTACAACGGCAAAAGTGATTTTCGAATTTGGTTAAACAACTAGTAGATCATCTCAAAAGCTAATGATTAGAAAGAAGTTTGCCCATTTGCTAAGAGCTTTAGAAGATCTACCATAACTAAAGAGGAAGCTATGGTTTCAGAAAAAGATTATTCGTTCGAAGAAATAAGGAATTCCTTTTGATTTGAATGAATTCAAGGAGGGCTTAGTGAAATGTTTAACTAATTATTAAGACAAGTCCTTTACTGCTGATGAATTACTTTGGAAACAACAAAAGAGAAATGAATCCCTTAAACTCTATTGAGATGCAAACTTGAACAAAATGGAAACATTGTGTCCAAACATTTTTAACTACTTTTCGTCTAATGAGTAAATCCCGTGTAATTGTAAAAATAAATAAAAATAACTCTTTTTCATATTATATGAAAATCAATGATAAATTTTAATTATAAATAACTTTAAAAATTAATTGAAATATTACTCATTTAACTTAGATAAACAATTATCCATTTCCATGTAACCCAACTCTCTCCCAAGCCCACACAACACTCACACGAGTGACCACAACTTCCTCCCTGATCCACACAATATCCACACGAGTGAACAAAGTTCCCCTACAGGGGCAAACAACACTCACACGGGTGACCAAAGCTCACTCCCAGTTCCCAACAACACACACGAGTGACTTAAATTCCTAGTTTGCTACACAAAACACTCACACCAGTGACCAACACCTCTCTCTCTTTCTCTCTCTCTCTAACTCTTTCGGGTTCCTACAAGTCACTTCCTGTTCAACCCTTCCAAGTGACCACAACTTCACTTAATTCACTGTAGGCCGCAATTTTCATGATGCCTTCATACCTCAAGTTCTGTCACATAGTCATAATATTCTATTGTTACGTATACTAAATGCCTAGGTTTCTTGACTCCCAATTATTTTGCTAACGCTATTATTATGTTTTAACGGCCATATTCAAGGCAAACATTTTGTGTAAAACTGCGTCTTATCTTTTATTTAGTGTTTGATAAATGTTTTAAAGTTTAAATTCTTGTGTGTTTCTTTTGCTCAACTTAACCTTAAGCAACTTATAAAAAAGTGAGTCTTTGTCCACTTGAGTTGGCCTATTCGGCGATTTCCGCTCGGCTGCCAAGTTATCCGTAATGTTACCTGTGGTTAGTTAGCTCTCTAACTAAACACACTGCATTAACTTTTATTTGTCTTTAGTTGTGTCGACCCATGCTCAAACAATTTGGTCGCTCGCTTCGGACATATAGTCGAGTTTAAAGGACCGACTTAGCCGTAACGAAAGGCCTGAAAATTGGCCAATCATTAAATTATTCATCTTGATTTGGGGAAAGAGGTTGGTTATACAATATATTTTACGTATATGGCTCTGGAATACTCGGATATTGATATATTTGACTAAATTACTATTATAATAGAATTAATACTTACCTGTATCGTCTTGTAGTTTTTTCATCTGACACACTTACGTGTCAACTCAAGAATGCTGACACGTAAGCTAATGTTAAAACTATCTTTGCACTTGATTGTCCAAATGAAAGGTTTGTCTTTTTTCAATAATTCCTTAAGTGGTTGTGCTATTTTATAATAGATCTCATTGAAATTAAGGTAATTACAATTCAGATTTAAGAAACTTCCCATTTGTTTAAATTTCCTTGGTCAAGGAAAGTTTTCAATTGCTGTTATTAAGTTGAGTTTTACACACACTTTAAAAGGACTAACAATATTCCCAAGACACCGTATTTTGTTGTTTGTTAATTCACACATTTGCCTTTAATCTGATGCTATTATCGTTTAAATTTTTTAAAATCTCGAGATGTTCCATGGGTTCTTGGTAATACTTCGAATTGATTATTAAGTCGTCTTTATATACTAGACAAAAGGGTAAGAAATTGTGGAAAGTTAGGTAAGCTAAGGCTGTGTGGAAATGTAGGTGGGTAGATGGGTGACTTTTTAAGTGGATGAATGAAAAATATTTCTATATAATACACTTTACTACATTAAAGAAGTGAGAACGTTTTTTATTAACAATCAACTAGCGTAAGACAGGTGGGTGGTTGTACAAGACGGGGGATGAAGAAAGATTCCATTTGCTACATATTACTCCATAAATATACTCCCACTTTTAACTTCATAGACTATAGCCAAACTCCAAAATTTGAGTCCTTTCCTCCTCTTTAGATAATATAAGAGATAATTTAAATATATATTTATTTTAGATTTTATTATAAAACAAGGTTTCGGGTCAAACCAATATCAAATACATTTACGAGCATATCTCAAAATTGATAATTTTAAAATCGTTTTGTTGACTTAAGATTAAAGCTTTAATCCTAAAGCTTCCTTAAGAACAAATTTAAAATAAGGGATAATTATGAATTATAAAATTTTTTAACAGTTAATTTTGTTTCAAAAACATTTTAAATGATCACTTTCTATGTTACTAGCCTTTCAGTAGAGTCATAGGAGTCAAATGAAATCATCAAATAATTTTCACGACCCCAGTGACCCCTATAATAATTCAGTGTTCTGTAAGTAGACCTTGTGTAGAAAATACACTTCTCATATTACTAACACTTTGATATTAGGCTTATGGATTCAATAGAGCCATAGAAGAAATTTGAAATAAAGCACAACAAACAAACTCTTTCGTTTCTATCATAAAGACGAAATTTCCCGGTTACTAAAAAAAGGGTTTACACTCCACAAATGTTCGATAAAAAGGCAAAATTTATCTTTTTCTTGTTAAAGGGTGAGTCTCTGGTGTTAGACAGCACAGTCTTCCACTCCCTACGTTTCTATCAAAAAGACGAAATTTCCCCGTAATTAAGATCTGATTTCCAGAAAGGGAGAGGGAAAACAGCTTACCACTACCGTCCGTTTCATTTAAAAAGACGAAATTTCTCCGTTATTAACAAAATTGATGGTTTTCAGAGAGATATAACATAGTTTATATATCTCTCCTTTTCTATCAAAAAGACTAAATTTCCCCTTACTAATCAAAGTTGGTTTCAATAGAGAGATAGAACAGCTCACAATATCCAGCGTGTCAATATAAAAGAATATATTTTCCATTTACTAACAAAAGTATTGTACTACAAAGGGAAAGCACAGCCTACCACTTCTCTTCGTTTCTATCAAAAAGGCTATATTTCCCTATTACTACAAAAATTATTGATCTACAGAATGAGATAACAGCCTACCAATTCTATAAGTTTCTTTGAAAACGACGAAATTTTCTCGTTACTAACAAAGGGATGAACTACAGAGAGTAAACGCATACACCGACTATTCTTCGTTTAGATCAAAAAGGCGTAATAACCCGTTATTAACAAAATAACTGATTACCAGAGAGATAGAAGAGCCTACCATTAGCCTCCATTTCTCTCAAAAAGACGAAATTTTTTAATTTTTAATACAACTGTTAGTCTCCAGAAAGAAATAGCAAAGCGTATTAGTCATCAACATTTCTATCAAAAAGATGAAATTTTTCCGTTACTTACAAATTACCTGATCACCTAAAAGAGAGTGAGATATAAACAGCTAATCATTACCCTGCGTTTCGCTCAGAAATACGAAATTTTCCCTTTATTTACATAAGCGTGGATCTCCTGAGAGAGATAGGACAGCATTCCACTTTCTTCCATTTTCATCAAAAAGGGGAAGTTTTCCCGTTTTTACTTAACAAAAAGTTGGTGTCCAGAGAGTAATAGCCCAGCGTACTTCTTAATTCTGTCTATATCAAAAAGGCGAATATTCTTTACTAACAAATAGCTGACTTCAAAAAAGATAAGGATGGAAAACCTCTTACCACTATATTCCATTTCGCTCAAAATGATTTCCCCGTTATTTCTAAAAGAAATGTTCTCCAGAGAGAAAGCATAACAATCGCTACCCTTCGTTTCTCTTGAAATGACGAAAATTTCCTGTTATTAACAAAAAAAATTGATCAGAGAGATAAAACAGTTTAACACTACCCTCCATTTCTTCGAAAAGATGAAATTTGCCCGTTAAAACCAAAAGGGTAAATCTCCAGAGAGATCTAGCAAAACGCACTTCCCCCACCATTTCTATCAAAAAGGCCAAATTTCTTAATTACTAACAAAAAGTGTTGGTCTCCAGAGAGAGATAACACAGTTTATACATCTCTCTTTTTTTATCAAAAATAATAAATTTCGTTGTTACTAACAAAAGGATGGCTTAAAGAGAGAGATAGCACAGCCTATACTCCCCTACATGTCTATATAAAAGGCGAAATTTTAATTTTACTAACAAAAAGGTTGATCACCAGAAAAGATAGAACAGCCTTTCACTACTCTCCGTTCTTCTCAAAAAGACGAAATAACCTATTTACTATAAAAAGGTTGGTTTTCAAGGAGAAAAAACATTGGAACATTTTCCAACGTACAACGTACAACGTTTGTATCTAACAAAAAGACGAAATTTCCTTGTTACTAACAAAAGGGTTGATCTCAAGTGAGAGCACTACCTACCCCTACTCACAATTTCTATCAAAAAGACAATTTTCATTTGACAAACAAAAGTTTTGGTTTCAATGAATTGTTCAATTTATCACTCATTTTGGTTTAATTTTATGCGCTGTATACCACGGGCAGTAAAAGGGTTTGTGTTAGCTGGTTGAGTAAATGTTAGAGTGATTCGAGTTTGTGGGTGGGCAAATAGAGTGGGTGGGTTTATCGGTTGAGTGAGTGGTTGGGCTTGTAGAGAGGATAGGTTGGTCAGTAAAGTGGATGATTAGGTCTATAGTGAAGGTAAGTGTCTCTGTAGTTTGGATAGTTTGACTTGTAGAGAGGATAAGTAGGTCTGTAGATTGGATGGTTGGGCTTGTAGAGGGGATAGGTGAGTCTGTAAAGGAGATGAGTAGGCCTTTATAATGGGTAGGTAGACCTGTAGAGTAGATGGTTATCCGTAGATTGGATTTTTGTCCATGTAGAGAGGATAAGTGGGTAAAAAGAGGGGATGATTGAGCCTATGGGGAAAGTACGTGTGTCTGTAGATTTATGGTTAGGCTTGTAGAGCGGATAGTTGGGTCGGTAGAGAGCATGATTTAGCCTGTATAATAGGTAGATATGCCTGTAGAGTGGTTGGTTGTGTCTGTAGATTGGATGTTTGTGCTTGTAAAGAGGATAGGTTGGTCAGTAGAGTGGATTATTGGGCCTATAGAAAAGGTAAGTGTGTCTGTAGATTAGATAGTTTGGCTTGTAGAGAGGATTGGTAGGTCTGTAGAGGAGATGGTTATTCCTATATAATGGGTAGGTAGGCCTGTAGAGTGGACAGATAGTCCTGTAGAATGGGTAGGTTGGCCTGTAGAGTGGATGGACCTGTAGAGTGAATAGATGAGACTATTGAATGGGTGTATCGGCCTGTAAGTTGCGTAGATGAGACAGTAGACTGGGTGAGTGGGTATGTATATTGGTTGGGTAGACCTGTAGAATGGATGGTTTTACCTGTAGAATGGGTGAGAGGGCCTGTGTGAAGGGTTAATAAGCCTCTAAGAGTGGATATATTGAGTGAAAAAATTTTATTCGCTTCAATCCACCAGCATTGGGGTGGTGGGTGCAAAATGATTATATATACAGTGTAACCTCTTTATAGCCAAACAGTCGGGACCAAAATTTCGTTCGTTATAATGAGGATTCGTTCTAAGAAGTATAAAGTGTAAAATGCTAATAATTGTCAAACATTAGTATTTGAATATTAATTATAATATCAATAAAAGTACACTTGATTTTAAATCCATATTTTTAATAATATTGTTATTTTTCTGCATTTTTGATGACACTTAACTTTGTCCCAAAAGAATAGCTATTCCTCTTTCAGTCAGATATTTCATTTATCAATTATTTTTAATTAAAAAAGCATAATATAAATATCTGACTTATATATAAGTTATATAGTATTTAATTATACGAAATAATTTCTTGTTTTTCAGTTTTTAAAAAATCAAAAAATATTCATTCGTTTTAAGAAAGCACTGTTTATATGATACGTTTAAGAAATATCTTTAGTTATATCGAGGTATTCGTTATAATGAGATTCGTTATAATGAGTACAATTTCTATGGTAAATGTCTATTTGGTCCCTGTTCCTAAAACTACCCTCGTTATAACCAGGTATTCCTTATATCGAGGTTCGTTATAAAGAGGTTACACTGTACTGCATTTTACTTCTTAATCGTAGTGAAAAATTGTTTTGAAATAAAATTGTTTTAAAAATATTTGTTATTTATTAAAATAATAAGTAAATTTATTAAAATTGAAACAATAATTTAGCCATTAATTATAATGCCTCACAAGTATATTTCTTTCAAAATTTCCGTCATTCAACTTTATTTTTTCAATATTAGCATGTTGAAATTTTTTTAAAAAATAAATTTAGAAAATTTTTCTTAATCCTATCGATTATTTGACTGAAATTTAATTGAAAATATTAGCTATTTTCAGTTTATTTAAACAAATTATTTGAATTATTTCTAATGTTACATTTTTTAAATTTTATGAATATTATATGGGTATAAATTTTATTAAGATGAATAGACATTTTTTAAACATAGAGCCAACGCGAAAGGCATTTGTTAAACTGCGAATACTTTAAGTGACTTCCTGTATTCAATTAAATTAATCAAATTAATTAATTTCAACTTTATGCTACGTGTCTATTACAATCTCTATCTATTATTAATTTGTCTATTTTGTTGAATTTATTGACATTTTAATATATTAAGGAACAACTAAATAATAATGTTTTATTTAATTATAAATTTCAATTATATAATTTATACATTGATTACATTATCGATTGCATTATTTTTCCTTTTGAACTTCACCGAAAAGTTCCAGAAATGGGTTTTCGTAAAAATGTACACAAGTAAAATACATGTACACTTGTTAAACAAGTTTTTTTATAAACCAAGATCAATTTATCTAAAACAATTTAAAGAACTAAAGCCACAAAATCAAATTGAAAAACTTGTATTCTATTACTTTTATTTTATTTCCTTTTATTTTTTTTATTTTACAGAATGTGCTCGAAGTTGGTGTAGGACATGGAGCGAATTTTGACTTTTACCCAGATAATTGTAAGCTAACTGTCCTCGAATACAACGATAATTTTAAGAATGAATTCATGAA
>JAQFZM010002045.1:0-15157 GCA_034695785.1 Galumna obvia | reverse complement strand
ATATACATAAAATAATTATATTTCCTGAAATTTGTTCAAATTTTTGAAAAATTTCACTCTTGGTGAATTTATTAGGTAATTTCTATTTTCAAATAAACGATATTGACTGGACAAGTTTCTAAGGAGATAAGGTTTAAAATATTGAAAACTTGATATCTTTATTCGTTTAGGCTTGAGAACCATTTAAACATTCCGAAAACTTATTGATCGCCTCAATAATATATATTGTTTGTATTATTTTTCATTGAATAATATATATATTTGAATTTTAATATTAAAGTATTTGTTTAAAATATCGCACTTCATTAACGTGGGATTAGGGTATGTTAGACTTAATTTTAGTAACAAATGAACCAATTCTTTTTAGATCTGAGAGTCGGCTCAGAATGTCTTCTGTATTTTCTTGGCAATAAAAAGCTTTTCCATCGATTATTAATGACTGAAGTTTTGGTAAAATCTTTTCGATGTCTTTAAAAACATTATTTGCATCAAATTATGACCAACAATCACTAGGGCAGATATTCTCAATATCCAAGAAAACGGTAAATAATTCCAACAATTTTATAAAGTAAACAATTATCAAAACATTTTAAGATAAACAAAGGGAAAGCATTTGAAAGACTTCGAAATAAGAGCGCACAAATTACTAAGCATAACAATTACGTTCTAAAAATATTGTTATCTTTCATTATATTCAATCCATAACTGCGTTTAAGAACAAAACATGGATTTGGGCGCTATTTGTTCTATAATTTACAAAATTAATTAAATAAAGAGAAAGTTATTGTTTCATAACTTATAATAAACTGTTCTAGAATAAAAAAATAAATTAAGTAAGATAATTAATTTAGATTTCGATAAGAAATATGCAGTAAAATGACCTAGTTAATGCGTGGTGGCTATAATATGAAATTGTCGCTCATTAGGTCATTAATTTAATAATTGTTTTGTCACTAAAACTAGACATAACGACGAGCTAGATAATTAACATGTGATGTTTGGAATAATAATAATCTAAAATGCACAAATGGATGATTTTAAATTAACCCCAAATAAAATGAAAAATTATTATTTCATTATTTAATTAAATAATTTAAAATTAAAAAATGAGCGATCACTTGATGAACATTATCATGGTCATAGCTAGAGGTTAAACGTGCTAACTAAATGATAATATAGAATAAGATAAAATTAAGGTAAAATTCATGATTAAAATCTAAGAATGATATCACATTATAAATAAGTTAACATGTTTAAATTTAAAAAAGGAAATAGTCGAACAAATTAACATGTTTAATAAATTTAATTAATTAGAATAAATAAATAGATATAATTATCAATAAATAATAGTAAAAATAATAATGAAACCCAACATGGTTTTCTTACAAAAACCGAATTAATTAGCATGATAAAACTAAGTATAATACAAACATACGATAAGGTAGGTTAACAGGATCGATATTTTAAAGATAATTTTTCTAATTAGTTTATTAGCTGTTAAATAAGTCCAAAAATTAGTTTTAATTATAGTTTTCAATTATCATGTTTATTGTTATGATTACCAAGCTAGTATTTCAAAACGGGACAATAATCTACACTACAATATGTAGAAATTAAATTAATTAAAATTTAGATTAATTGAAATTAAATAAATTAATCAAATTGAAACTATTAGTATTAAACCTAGATAAAATAACAAAACTAATTTATATCTTGTATCTATGAATAAAGCCAAACCTGTTGCGTTAGCTTATGTTGTACAAAGCAATTAAATGGATATCTCGGGTTGATATGAATACCCTTCTTTGACAATGGTTTCCTAGAATTGGAAACTAAGATTGTGTTTCAAAGTTTGGAATATTTCGGGAAGAAAATATTCCCAACTTATGTAAACACGAGAATTATTTAATAATAATTGTGAATTTAAATAATAGTTGTTCCCAATTTCCCCAAATACTTATCCGTATATATTATCCCCAAAAAGTCTCATCTGATATGTCACGTCTTCAAAGCACTGACTATAAAAGTCAGTGCTCTACTCAAATTTAAGTCCGAATTTAGTTTTCCTTTATTTTGGGCACTTCTTTGGAATAAGGATTTATATAAAAGTAAGTATTTGTGTGAATTCGTCGGCTCTCCACTCAATGTTCACGCGGCCGGAACATTGAGTGGAGAGCCATCGATGCCTATGTTATGACGGTACGCGTCCTACGCCTTTGGTCACTGCTACCCTAGGCCAGTGTCTTAATTGGCCTGTCGACCGGTGGACACGGCCGTATGAAACCGAGATGGCTCCATTCACTACATATGGTGGCAGAGGTGGAAAATACAACCTATTGCATTGCATACAATGCCAGCGTTTTTTAAGCGTTTAGCTCACTTATATCCGTGCTATTTTTAGATAACTTATATGTCTAAAGTTTTGAATTTTAAAAGTATCGAATAAAAATAAATTATAAAAATCAAATCTATTAAATTTATTTTTTTTTGTCAAAAATTAAACAAAAATAATGAGAATATTTAGTTACTAAACACTTGACATTATTATTATCAATATTTTATCAAATTAATAGTTTAATCATAAACCTTTAGATAAATTATTGATAAAAATAAAGTCGAAAGTTTTTTAACTAAGTTTTCTAATTTCTATTGTGTGAAATAGAAACAAAATACTCAACTTTTAATGGAATTTATTTTTAAGGTAAATTAATTATTAAAATTATTGTTTAAAATAAAATAAAGAATTAAATATTCTTATTTGAGTATTAAATAAATGAAATATTATTGAAATAATATTCAGTAAAAATTTATCCTTATTCTTTGTTATTTGTATTTATAATCAAAACTTCAGCATCAATATAATTATTTTGTACAATTGTATAATCAAAAGTTTGACCAAGGTAAAAATTTTAAGGATTAACTAACTTACCTAACATTATCGACGTCCGAAAAGTATGAAATATTATTTGAAATTGAATTTTTTATAAAATTTTCACAATAACTTAATTTAAACAAATTTAAAATTTGTTATCCAGGTTGGCCTTGCTAAACTTGTATGTTTTTAAATAAGTTTATATTAAATAGTAAATATACTATTCGTATAAAAGATTAATCAAAAAGGAATATGGCGTATAAACAGTTTACAATTTCGCAGTGCTAGCTATACTTAATAGTTTTATAGGTATTTTCTTTCATTTATTCATATAAATCATTCCTATGTAATGTATTATTTCTACCTTTAGGAATAATTATATTTTATTTTATAACAAAACTGGCAAATTAATTTAATTTTGAAAATATTTTCTATTTTTAATAAATATTATATCAGGGATGAAAAAATAGGAGGGTTTTCCGGAATACCCTCCCCCTTGTAGCCAAAAATCGGAAAAATACCCCCCTTAGACGAGAGTCAGAGAACCCCCCTAGATAGCCGGCTTGAAAGGGCCGGCTTGAAAATTTTTTTTAAATACTTTTCTAAATACATTTATATAATTTATACTTATGAGTTATTAAATGAAGAACTTTTTTATTAAAGTAATCTATAAAATGGTATTTAAAATTTTCAAGAGTTGTAATCTCACTTTTGTAATAAATATAAAAGTAATCATTATCTAAGTATTCTATGATAAACCAAAGTACAGAACAAAAGTGAAATTAATTTAACCGTTTACATTTAAATATATTATATTATTGAATTGATAACTACATGTAATCTAAAGAATATGCTGACAAAATTAAAGTGTTGTCTTTATAATTTTAACATTAGGAATTTAAAACAAATGTCAAATATTCGATTATTTTTAATCGATAAACTTGTGAACTATAAAAGAAACAAAACGTTTGTCTTTTTT
This sequence comes from Galumna obvia, assembly GCA_034695785.1. Lineage (NCBI taxonomy): Eukaryota > Metazoa > Arthropoda > Arachnida > Sarcoptiformes > Galumnidae > Galumna > Galumna obvia. The sequence continues at coordinate 11,306 of JAQFZM010002045.1, read as the reverse complement.
ATTTTAAAAGTTTTTTTAAATATATAATTGTAAAATGTTTTTAAAAATATTTTTATTGAATGCGGTTTTCTATAGTTTTATCTTTTCATTGCAATGTTACAAATAATCTTTATTTTAATCGTTATTCAACTTTCGTTAAACTGTGAAAGCAAGCATCTGTGGCCTTACTCAAAATTATTTCCAATTACCTATTTAAACAATGGTTTAGGACAAGTCATCTCTTACGATCATGTATCACGCTTATCTAGTTGGATGGAATGTGAGTGGCAAATTCTTCCCCAAAATTATAAGGAAAAACACATATATTTGAATTTGCTAAAATTCAAATATTGTATGGTAAATTGTTGCGCAAGATCTTTTTAAAGGTATCTGTATTTAAACATAAGAATACTAAATGTTTAATACCTTATGATTTATCAGAGAAATTATTACAAATAAATTCTTACAACGCATAATGTCTGCCAACTTTAAATGATTTTAAATATTCCAAAGAAATTATTGAAATCCAACCTATGAGTTATCAAATGAAAAGAAGTTTAGATCTAATAAACTTGTTTCCACTACATTTATTGTGCTATTATAACATAGAAAGTATTTTAGTAGAGAAACTATATATATATATATATTTAAGGGAATTTAATGAATTGATAATAAATTATTCTGAGACACATATAGCAGAAATAATTGATGTCGTAGATATGTCAGCACAAAAGAGATCAGAAGAACAATGCAGGTAAATTTAAACAAATTTAAACAAATATTTTTATATTTAAATATTTTAGTTCAAATATTAAAAAACAAAAATCAACAATTATTTATGGTTAAGATGATAGTATTGAAAATCAAGTAAATCCAAATCTCCAAAAGAAAAGGATACGGAAAAAGTAATAAGAATGAAATATTTATGAAAGATCCATCTTTATTAGAACCAAATGAATTTATTTAAATAAAATCAATTAAAGAAATCTATGATAGAAGAATTGGTCCATATAAATTGGTTGGTATCGCGTTTGACAGAAAGCTTAAATTAAATATTAAAATCAATTCTATTAAAAATTAAGTATTTTTTATTATTAAATCAATAAAATTTAGATCATCGTTTAACCAACCACTTGATAAATTTTTATCAATTTTTACACTTTAATCATAAAAATTTAGATAAAAAATTTATAAAAATAATGTCAAGTGGTTGGTAACAAATATTTTATTACTAATGCTTGATAGTTATTGTAATTAACAGCTTGAATAGAAAAAAACACCATTTTTAATAGAATTGTTTTATTAAAATATTTTAATATAAAATATTAATTCAATTAAAATATTTCAAACATAATTATAATTCAAGGTAATGTGTTCATTATTATTTAAATATTTACTTTTTAATTCTTATTTATTTTTATTTATAGATACAAAACGGCGTTTATATCAGAATCAAACCATTATTTTGACCAAGAACAATTATATAACCAGAAATGTTTGATAAAGAAAGGTATAAAATTAGAATTTTTAAAATGCGCGTTTGAAAATTTTGCCAAGTTAATTAAAAATCATACCGTTTAATATTAAATATATAGCTAATATTTGACCTTTCACTATACGTTGTATCATGTTCAAATATCTATAATAATAAGAAAGTACTGACCGATGAATATCAATAATGATTTTAAAAAAAGGTTAAAAATTAATCAAATAGGTTATGAAATTTTTAAGCATTTTATCTGGGTATACTTTTTTATTTTTCAAATGTTCAAGCGCGCAATTTTAAGTTTGGAATCTAAATTATAATTAAGTTATAATTGAGTTTATTTTAAAACAAGCTTAATAATATTTAAGAGCAAAAATCCAATATATGTTTATGTGAGAGAGAGAGAGAGAGAGAGAGAGAGAGAGAGAGAGAGAGAGATAGGGAGAGTAAGTGATATGGAGACAACAAGACAATCGGAGAGATAGGGAGAGTAAGAGAGAGGAAGAGTAATAGAGAGGGAGACTAAGATAAAGGGAAAGTAAGAGAAGAGGTGAGGGAGACAATGAAAGAGAAAGGGAGAGTAAGATAGAGGGAGACAATGAGAGAGAAAGGGAGAGTAAGATAGAGGGAGACAATGAGAGAGATAGGGAGAGTAAGAGAGAGGGAGAGAGATAGACTCAATAAGACAATTAGTTAGATATTAAATTTGCAAGGGAATTTAATTAATTTTATTAACGCAAATATTTTATTTGTTCGGAATTTTGTTCCATAAAAACTTAAAGAATTAGAATTAAAAAATTTCCTTAAATATCCAACTATGGATTTTTTGCACTTTATAGTTTTATTAAAATTATTTTATTACTTAGTTCATTTTTTCTATAAACCAATAGTGTTTATACCTTCAATTCTAAAGAAGTTAGTGGAAATATTTTTTAAAAATTAATGCGTAATCAAAAATAATTCGACAAGTTTATTTATGTTTTTCTATATTAACATTTGTTTAGATAAATTAAGCTCGAATAATTAAAAATTTTTAAAATTCGAATTGATCCTGTTCGTATAGGATTCAACCAATTTTGATGAATATAGATGGATTTAGAGCAAAGTCTTATATTGTTTTTATTTGCCAAATTTCATTAAAATATTCGAATTAATTAAAAAATTAATAACAATTAAGTAATTTTCTAAATAAAACAAAAGATAAATAATTTATTTTAATTTGTACTATTGATAACGGTTTATTATAAATGTAATTTAATTAATTGTTAATAATATTTTAATTAATTCGAATATTTTATTTGTATATCTTGTCTTCGTCATCAATTCCTTCAAATTTAAATTCAAATCCTGGCACTATGGAAGCTACAATTTTTGACTTCCGATTGTCTGCTCTTTTATCAATGGACTTGTTTACTGATTTTGTCCAAAAATTTATAATGTACCAAGTTCAAATTGTAAAAAAAATTATCGTAAAAAATTTAAATTTCAAACAAAAATATTTTTACTAAATTGTTTTTATTCTACTTTTGTCGCTTTCCAGTTGATGGCACAGGATGGGTTGCACAATAATAACTGCCTCGTATTCAGAAAAACTTCTAGCAGAAAGAGATTGAGATTGTTGAAATTGCTCAAAATGTTGTGTTCTTGGCATTTCTATCAGAAAATATATTTAATAACATAATAAATATTTATTTATAATTAATTGAAAATTATACCTTGTTCAAATTTCTGATTTAAAGTTAGTTGAATTAATTATTATTTTAACAGTTTAAAACTAAATTATAATTTGTTTTAGAATTTGGTCTATTTGTCAAATTGGTCAATATTTATATTAAATTTTAAAAAATTAAATTCCGACAAATAAAAATTAATTTATTATTGTAACAATTTAAATATATAATGACGTCAAACATAACAATAAATTATTACTAAATGTCAAATTGTATTATCAAGACATCAAACTTTAAAATTAATTTTTATTAAATGTCAAAAAGAGAACAAATTAAATGAATTAATACTACCATACAATAACACAAATTTTTTAACGATTATTTTTAAAAACAAATTAAGATTGTAGATTGTGTTGTGTCGGCAATAAAGCAATTTCTGCCACAGCATAACACAAGCAAACAATTCGATGGACATTAGTTGCTTATAAATTGAGTTAAATTAATAAAATAAAAGTGAGTTATTTAATTTAATTCATAATTAAATAATAAATTAATCGATTTGTTTTAATTTAGAAATACCGAAATATTGTTACTCAAAACAAGAACTCATTTCACAGTAAATAACTTGATTGTTTAACTAATTAATAGTCTACTGTTATCGAAAGGCTGTTCGCTAAAAAGGACCCAAAACTGGAAACGAATGACTAATTTAAAGGGCAACACATCAAACACTAACCCATTAAATAAAAAATAAATTTTATTAATTAATTTTATAATATTTTTATAAATATAATTCTATTGAAATGAGTTTTTGTTAATTAAGTATAATTTATCTCGGTTATTTAATAGAACAAAAACAAACTCAATATAAAATCATTACCAGAAAAAGATAAATAAAATTAACTAGTAAATTTACTAAATTATTAGCAAGATGTATACTAATGTTCAAGGTCAATTAAAAGTTACAAATATAAAAACAAAAAAATAAACATAAATTCCAACCTAGATAAATATAGTTAAATTTTAGTAAACGCTAATTATATTATTTGAACATTACAATTAATAGGGGAATATTTTAAATTTATATCAAAACGGGAAATTTTAGATAAAAGTTAATGTAAATAATGAAAATTTTCTCAATTCCTGGACTACTTACCCTCATTGTTATAACCGAGTCAAAGTCCTATTTGATTGTCACATGTCTTCAAATCACTGACTGCTATAAAAGCCAGTGCTCTTTTATATGTATTTCAAAATTTTATCTTCCTTTATTTTATGCACTTCTTTTGAAAAAAAAGTTTTATCAAAAATTAAGTTTATTATTGTGAATTCATCGGGTCTTCACTCAACGTTCGCCCGCTTTGAATATATAGTGGAGAGCCATCGATGCCAATGATTTGACGATACACGCTCTTCGTCATTAGCCATAACTATCCTAGTCCAGTATCTAGACCGGCCTGTGCACCGGTCGACAAAGCAATATGGAGCCGCGATGGTTCCATTCGATAAATCTGGTGGCAGCGGTGGGATGTTTGCTTAATGTTTGACTGATGAAATTAAGAAATTCAACTCTTTGGTAAAAATTCATTTGTTTCCTTTGAAATATATTTCAAAAATAAAGGTAAATTTTAAAGGAAATAAAATATTTTTAAAAATTATAAAATATTATTTTACACTTAACAAGAGATCAAAAAGAGTCGTCGAAGAATTTTTTCATATTACATTTAGTTGTTGCAACAAATTTGATAAATAATTAATACTTAATTAACAGATAAAACTGTTTAATGTTTAGATAATATTCTATTCTAAATAGATAAAAATAGAAGTAAACTAAACAAAGATGTTATATTTGTCAATTCTGACATGACTTTCTAATGATGAACAAGTTAAAATGAAAATTTTATTTTATTATAAAACTTTATATTTTAAGCAATAGATAAAGTAATAATAAAAAATAAAAACAAAAGTGAATAAGCTAATACTTCTAAAAATTAAGCAAAATATAAATATAGATTTATGTAGTATGTTTCCGACAAAAATGGCGAAATTTTAAATGTAATTATTCTTGAAATAAAATTAATTAATCAATTTTGTAATATCCCTCAATTTCATCAACATTTGCCAAATATTGTAGTAAATTTTCAATACACCATTTATTAAAGTCGTGGTTTTAGATGCAAAAACGCCAATAATTCTTTATCGATCTCTCCTTTATTTTTAATTATTTTTCAATTTAAATGGTTTAGAAAAGATCTATATAAGTGAAAGTTTGAAGACGCTTTATCTGCAAAAATGCTGTGTAAGGGAGAATTTCCAAATTCCTTCAAAAGTTATTGCGTCTTTTTAGAAAGGTCTGGACGCGCATTATCAGCTTGAAATATTACTTACTTTCAATTGGCCATAAATGATCTCTTTTTCTCAATTTCTAATTAGAAACGATGCACTTGTTGAAGAAAATATCGGCAGTAATTTGATTTATATTAAAAATTCGAAATAAACAATTTTTTTCAAACCCCAAAAGACGCACAACATTGATTTATTAGGATGAAGATCTGATTATGGGGTAATATTTGCTGTCTGGCCAGTAGATAACCATTGATTTTTGCGTCATATTTTTTGGTTTATAACACCTTTCGTCACAAATGATGATTCGATTAAGAAATAAACCATTTCCTAATTTTTAAATCAAAGAAATACATATCGCAGATTAATTAAGACGATTTTCAAAAGAAAGTTTGTGTTAACAAATATTCCAGTTCTAGAAGTCTTACCAATGGCTTTGAGATGGTTCCAAATGGTTTTTTTAATTAAAATGAATTAAATTTACTATTCCATACACAAAAGTATTGGTTCTTCTTCGACTCGAGCCTCTAATACTTCGTTTTTGATATTAGAATTTTCCACATTTTTTGGTCTATTCACAAAAATAATATCACAAGATTCAAATTTTCAAATTAAAAATTACTATTTGAGAAAAAGAAATCTCTGAACAATTATAAATTGATAGGTTTTCCTTAGGATACTAAAAATCTATGCGTTACAATTGATTTAGTTATAAATTGTCAAAATTTTAAAACAAATCTATATGGAATTTTTTTTGTTGGCGGAAAAGATTGGACTGAAGCTGATATAAGGTATTGTGCCTAACCAGTTAGGAAAGTAAGTGTTTTGAATTTTTTTGTACCACAAACAAATATTCAAAAATCATTTTATCAAAGAATTGATTTACATCCCTTTGCAATAATGTTAATTTATGATGATAGCATAATAATTAATTATGATAATTAAAAAATTAAATATAGGCATATCAAATATATTTTTTAAAAGTATAATTATAGATGCAGTTATATTTCCCCATCATAGATTTACTTTGGGTTATGTAACATTTTATGAAGATTTAATAAATGAATATAAAGAAACTCTTGTTGATGAGAAAAAGTCGTAAAGTTGATGTGATGAAAAACCGAAACAAATAATTTAATTAAAGTGCCTAAATAGTTTAGAGTTGATATTAACCAGAATTCAGAAAATGACTTCAAAAAAAAGAATATTTTCTTGAAAAAATAGTTTATACTAGACTTGAGCAAGTTATTGATAAGAATGACCAAGAAAACCCTAATAAAGAAATTATTATTGAATTGAATGATATTCCGTCTACAAGTAATCAATGTACATCATTCTATAAAGAAAGAGAAAATCTTGAAAATTTTATAAAGCCGAAAATATTTCAATTATAAATAAATATTATTTAACAACAGAGAATTATTTTGGTGAAAATTAGATAAATTAATAAGAAGCACATCAACATAATTTGATATCAATTTTAAGAGTTAAAAAAATTAGAAATTCGTTTAAATATCTTTATACTGAATAAAATTCAAAAGAATTTAGAAATCGTTATAAAATGTCATGAAAATTTGCACAAATTTTGAAATGGAAAAAAATTATTTTTCTTATATTGCTAAGAATGAAGGCCAACTTAGAAATGCATATGAAAGAAACTGCGGAGTACATAAAAATTATGAAAATAGCTCAGCACATACACATGCTGTTAATTATATTATTAGGAAAAATTTTATGTTATAATTAGATCTGAAAAAGTAAATAATCAATTTGAAATAGAGAAAGAAGTTTGAATAACACGAGTTTTATCTAGAGTTTTTAGAACAATTTTAATAATAAATTTTAAATTATAATTCATTTACAAATAAACCTCTTTTATTAGACCTTAAAAGAATGAATGGATTAAATGGGGGCTTTCATCATGCTTTTAAGAGAAATGAAAAAGAATGACACATTTTTAGAGAAAATAATGTTGAAAGGTTATTTGAAAGATTTAACAACAACTGACAGATATATCTAATTAATTATGGATAGTTCTGAAGATAAATACAAGGGTTCGCATTTGATGATAATATATATTGTTTATCTTAGTTCTTATGACTAATTAAAAGCTTAATTTAAATTTTATACAATTTTGAACCTGGAAAGGAATTTAAATAGTGTAATAGTCTAATAGAAATGTCAAGAAACCATTCTATTTAAAACTAAAGCAATATTTGTTACCACCAATAATTTTCATTTCGGTTACTTGCCTAAATCATAAATTGAATTTATATATTTTTGAAACAAACAATCATAGTTAAATGCGAAAACAAGTTGAAGAAATTAGGCAAAAAATTAGAACATTTTTTTGATCCAAATAAAAAAAAGAAATCGTTAGATGATTTAGCAAAAGACTATGATCAATATTTGTATCAATTCGCTAGATTATTATTGAATAAATGGATTTCACTTCATAGAGATCTCGTAGTTAAAACATTGAAAAATTAAGAAATCATTATGTTTGGTTTGAAAAATATCACAGAAAATAAAGTTAGATGATTATTTTTAGTTAAGTGACATTGCCGAATGGTATTTGAACAAACTTAATAAAACATTGTTATTATAAATTTGTATTATTTTGCTGATGTTAAAAATGAATTGAGTCAAACTTCCAAAGAAATGCAAGATAGAACATATAAAATTTTGTATCAAAGCATTACAATTGAAGGATTGAGAGTTAATTTGTTAAAATAATTGCAAAAATATTATTAAATTACTTAGAAATCTTGTAGATTATTTCCGTTAGGAAAGTTTGTACAATCCTGCAAAATTCAAAAGTTGAGAATATTGTATTAGTGAGTTTAATTTGGTGGAAAAAGGAAAAAGCAAATAGCAAATCATTCGGAATTTTGGCAGAGATATTTGATAATTTAATTAAAATATTTACGAAAGTTATGAATACAGACAAATATATCATTTCAATTTATTTTATCAAACTTTTTACTAAGAAGTGATTAAGATATAATAGAATATGGAAGGGATTCTATTGGTTTTTAAGGCAAATATATTAATTGATTATACCAATATTCTAGATGAGTAACAGTGATAGACACAAGGGAGGTTTCAGCCTAAATACCACTTGCTGCTGATGGAAAGTCCACCGCCTAAGGCATCAGGAAGAAATATAGGTGGATAAATTGTTAAAATTTTAAAAATATTATAGAAAAATGAATAAAGGCTGTAAATTATATTAAAAATAGAAGAAAACTTAACAAAATTTATAAAAAAGTCAAATTTACAGTAATATAGTATTATTTAAGTCATATTTATACGCAAAAAAATTATTTTTATGCAATGAATATTTAATTTTTATATTCAATTGAATGTCTTTATTGATAAAACATCTGAAATATTATGAAAGTCATCATATCACAAGAAACTAAAGAATTTTTTTAATCACAATTAAACAAAACATTTGAAAATAAAACAAAAGATTTTTTGGTTTCATGCGATATGATTATTAGACTCACTATTTCAAGTTTTGTTTATAAAAAAATTTTGAAACTAAAACTTCATATTTTATAATATTTGCAATATAAAAATTATATATAAAATTTTTTGACTATATTATTTATTTATTTGATAAATTTTGTGCTTTTAAATTTATTAAAATTTTGGCCATCTATATAAATGTTATAATTTGGAAAGCGTTTTTCCTTTTTTTGGTAAGGAGTTTATTAAATATACTTGTTCAAGTAGGCTCTCTCTCTGTCTCTTTCTCTCTCTTTTTATAAATTAACTAGTTAAATTGATAAAGTAATTTTTACATAAAACTATTACCAAAATGCTCCACTTATTTCTTGTTTAATTTGAAGACGGGTTAAAACCTAAATATCTTGCTAATTATCAAATGTATTTAAAATTATTGTCTATTAAAACCCAAGGAAAGAAACAGAGGGGACAGAAGAAGCGGCGCTCATAGTTAAACAAAAAAAAGGATCATACGAAAGATGCGATTGGCAAACAGGAAGCCTACTTCAGAAGAAGGATCGAATACCAATTACGGCGGGTCAATATAGAGTCAAAAGCCGGTAAAGAAGACCAGCAAAAGTCAACGAAATTCTGCTTTGATTTCCGTTATGTCCTTAAAAACTTCTTCGATTGAAAATAAGCTAAGATAAAAGAAAGACATATCTCAAATTCCCATTGGCCGAGCTCTAAAGCTAATCTAAAATATCAAATTTGCATACGTCACAGATTTAGGAGCAAAGATGGCACTAAAAATGTCACAAAAGCTAACTGCAAGATATTTGAAAGTTTACTCTTAAAGAAATACAACGAAAGATGGATAAACTCATAAATCTTTATTAATATAGAAATAATTTTAACCAATATTATTGTTTGAATATTATTTATGTGAATCTGGCTAGTTTAATTTTCCTAATTTAATAGTTTCTAAAATTTCTTAAAGCTTCTCTTTTAATCAAAATTTTGTTAGAAACGGGGAATTTTTGTCTTTTTAAAAGAAATTGAATGGAGTGGTAGTCTGTGATTTCCAACTCTCGTTACCAACCCTTTTTTTATAACGAGGGTATTTCTTCTATTTTAATAGTTAATTTTTTAGTGTTTTCTATATTAACGGAGCGCAGGCACGCTGTGTACACGATGAGAATCCACCTTTTATTTGTATAAAGAAACCAATATCTTTTTGGAAATTAATAGTTAATTTATTTATCTTTTCAATGGATAAATTAGATAAAGTTAGGTATTGTTCTCTATGAAGATTTAATCTGTTGTTTGTAACGAGGAGACATTTTTCTTCTAGAATGCAACGGGTAATTCAATTTTATTTTAATAGTAACGAAGATGATACATAAAATGTGCTCTCTCTAAAGACTAACCCTTTAGTTTGTAACGAAAAGCTAAATTTTTATGAATTACAATGAATTATTTTATCGTACATTTGATAGTAATGAAGCGATAAGCTATGTACACTCTATATAGGGATTACTCTTGATAAAGTCAACGCTGATTTTGTAATTTTTATAGTTAAACTTTATATGTTAATTCTAATTACAATGATTTTTAGCAAATTCAATCTGAGTTTGAGTCAATAATTCAATTTTGGTGAAGATTTATTTTTAAAACTTTGACCATTACTATGGGTGTTGTAATGAACAGAAAAATCGATTTAAGTAAAACTCGATTTTAGTCAATCACTCACATAAAAAGTTACAAAGTGCTAGAAATATAGGAACCCTTAATATAATAGGAATTCTTTTTAAAATCATTGATTATATTTTTAACGGGACTAAATTAACTTGAAATCATATTTTATTGATAGAAGCTAGTAAATGTAGTGATTATAGGCTTTGCCTCAAACCTGTTTAAAGATACAGTCGTCCTCAAATCTAACTGGACAACAAAACTAGCTCTATTTAAAAAAGTATTTGATCAAACTCAATGAAATTTTGCACACAGTTTTATCAACTCCCCGATTGTTAAATATAAAATATTTTTTTAATAGTCAAATATTAGGGGTCTCAAAAAAATTAAAAACTACATTTTTTCTAATTTTTCAAAATTGAAACAAAATTCTTTAATTCTTTTTTAACCATTATTAAGGGAATTTAAATATCTTTAAAATTACACCAAGATCTTTGAAATCGCATAAGAATTAAGAATCCTGTGATAAATTGAATATCAAAATTTTTAGCAAAAAGTGATATGAGACCATCCTATCGAAAAATGGATAAGGTCATAGATGGCTAAAGGGGAGGGTATTTCAAAATACCCCCCTGAGACGAAAAATCCTGAAAATACCCCACCCCTGAGCCGAAAAGTTA
>JAQFZM010002044.1:0-15160 GCA_034695785.1 Galumna obvia | reverse complement strand
TCCAATTATTCAGCTTCAAAATGATATAAAACTTTTGAAAATCGGATAAGATTATCATTGTGAAATCTCCATTTTAAAAAATCAGTTACGATTTGCGTTGACTGTATTATTGAAAGATTAATAAATTTTAGATATTTCTAATGATTAACAGTTAAGTAATGTTTTAATATTATATACTTTACTAATATTTTAAAGCAAAGAAATGGATAACCAATTATTTATATAATTAATGTAATACAAGTTTATCTCAATTGAGGAGAAGTGGCTTTTGTTTAGTGTGCGGTACAATACCTGAGAATAATGTTTTAACCATTGAGTATATTTGGAATTCAGAACAAGTCGTTAGAGAACAAGAATATGGTGTGTAAGTCGGATGTGTTGGGGCCTCACAAGTGGTCGCTTTTCTTTTGCCGCAAAATAAGTCAATTTAATGTTTATTATGAGTTCTGGCTATGAATGACTTCTTGTAAACCTTTTATTATATTTATTTCGTTTAAGTGAAGCATAACTTAAATATTGAAATAACCGCAACTATTCTTCGAATTTATGGAAAAATTTGAAAATATAAATAATATTCACTTAATTTAAACCTTTTGTTTATTTCAAAGAATAATAAACAAATGAAGATCTGAACAGAATTGGGATCATTGGATGAATTTTATTAATGCCATCAAATTTGAAACACATTTGCATCGCATTAGAGGCCATCAAATGATATGATGTGTTTATATCTTATATTTTGAGCTCAAAGACTATCTCTTGTCGAACAACTGAAAGAAAAAGCGCAGACTTTGATGAGAAAAGTGCGCTCAGAATAGAGTCAAATACTTAATGGATTATAAATATTATTACAAAGAGATTATAAACTTTTGATTAAACTCAACAATGAATGCATAAAATGATAAGTGGAGCAAATGATAGGACTTATCAGACTCTCCATCAAATGCTAAAACTCTTTTATTTTTGAATTATTAAAATAGTTTTTTCACATGAATTCAATATAATTCTCTTTTCTCAGTCTTTCATCTGTTATTAGTAATGGGTTTGAAAACTGTTTTGATTGAACTTAATTTGATTTTGGAGTCAATGTTTGCAGAAAAAGATCGATGTTTTCAGTATTCAAATGGAATAATAAAACTAAAAGCGAAAACGAGTGAATCAAATGGAATCAATAAAAATATAAAATAAGTTACAAGATTTAAGGCTTTATCTGTTAGTGTAAATCAATTAGATTTATGTCAAAAATAACAGATTAGAAGAATTCATTGGGTTTGCAGTCGTCAGACATGTGAGCGTTCAATTGGTTTGTGTTATCAATTTTTCTCTCTCTTCTCAATAATGTTTTACTATTGAACTCATATATAATACCGAAGTTTATAGACTTTATTCCAAAGAGAAATCAAAGACTTTTGAAGTGAAGAATACTTTAGCTGTGATGTACTTTAGCTTATGGTTAAGGTTTGGCCGGCAGTGGTGCCAACTCTGCCATCAAAGTCAGTATTGGCCGCATTGAAAGCACAGTTGGCAACAACTTTGAAATCCCGCGAGAATTTCTTTGTAGTGTTAAAGTGTGAACACATTAAGACGTAAAGTGTTCTATCAATTGAAGATCGACTCCAAAAGCAGATAAGACGGACAACACTTAATATTTTATGTTATTGTATGCCTTATTCATCCAAATTACACATACTTTACGTGTTGTCGCACATCCATCGCATACATCTCTAGAATATACACATTCTGTCAGATGTTTATAACATTTGGTTAAACAGTGAGTCTCTTCTTTATACGTTTGAACACAATTTTCTCTATTTCTAATACAAATGGAAAACTCAGATCATTCTCACAAAAACCGTCTCTTTATAGTAATCTGACACTAAAAGTAAGGACTAAATGTAAAGACTCACTCAAATTACCCAAAAAATTAAGCCAAACATTTGAAACAAAAGGGAATAATTAGTGATTTGACTTTCATTTGTCACAAAACATTTACCTTTTCATTGAGTGTTCTCTTAATTGAATTTAAATGCCATTAAATTTTCCAAATAAATGACAAATAATTAGTTAAGACGTGAATAATATAATAGTTTATTATTAGTTTTGTATTATTAGTTAGAATATCACAACTTGTATTGAGAGAAATACTAAATTTTATTGATTTATTGTTGGCATAACTTTTCAGATATCAATATCGACATCAGTTTTCTAACATTTGGTCAGTCGTTCACATTTGAGAGCCATTGGTTTGCGTTCTCAGTAATAGTCGGTTGTGTTTGTATTGTTCTTCTTTCTTCTTCGATGCGTTAATTTCAGAGACATTTCAGATACAAAATTCAATATATAGTGTATGAACGGAAGCACTGGTGCTTTCAAATTATGTTTTTATGATATTATTTTCTCTGGCGATCGTTTCGATTGCATTACGGTTTTGAGTGATTCTAATATTCAATCTATTGAACAGACAATACCAGAGTTGAAAGACATATCGACTGACTCTACATTTGATATCTTCAGCCCTTATGTTGTATTATATATATATTGAAGTCTAGACTCACCACCAGAACAATTGCAAAATTTGTTTCTTTTTTGAAACCAAAGCTATATTTCATTTATAACAGAAAGAAATGAATTATTTGTTTCGTTATTCACTTTTTTAACTTAAAAAAAGAATGAATTTTATAAAATCTATTCTTTTATTTAGTTTTGCTTTTTGTTGAAAATGGGTTTTTAGTTGTTTTTCTCTTAAATATAATTTATATAATTATATGAACTCAAAAGTTTATTATCAAATCAAATGCTCTAAAATTAAATGACATTTTTATCATCGGTTTATTAATATATCTTCAGGTGATTTACAATTAAAGACAATTTGTATGATTATAACAGAAAATCGGTGTCTCAGCTCAGATACAATCGATTACTTTTAATTGGAGAGTTTGGAAGATTTGGAGGGTTTGGAGGGTTTGGAGGAATGGCCAACAGGAGAACATAGATTTTTTCTCTTTAGTCTCTTTGAATTTAATTCAAAATTTGAAATTTGGTTATTTGACTCTTTATAAATAAAAGTTACTTTAATGTAAAAATATAGAAAAAAATGCCAATATTTTGCACTTTAATTGAAATTCTTAGTCAAGCTAATTTTTCTAAGATTACTTTTGATTGTTACTCATATAATCATACATTTTCCGGTGTATATTACTCTCTATTCTAAGTTTAGCTCTGTTTTATTACTTTCCATTTATAATTACTATATCTATAAACATTCTTTTTATGCCCCGAACAGACTCTTTATTATTCAAAACAAAAAAATCGAATTCAATTTCGGTTAACAATTAATAGTATATTTAAACTAAAAAAAGTGATTTTTAACAGTTATCACAGAATTGTTCTAAAAGTTAAGAATCATATATTATTATATAAATCAATTTAGTATTGATTCTCATCTAATAATAATTACATTAAAATGATCAAGAATATTTTATTTTGATCAAAAATATTTTAAAATCATATTTAAAATATATTCACCTAAAATTGAAACTTATTTTATAGTATGAGCTCTACATTAGAAGAATTGGTTTAGTTTTGATATACTATACTATAGAGTCAATTATATTATTAAAATATTCATAAAATTTTTAAAAATTTTATTCCGAATACTTTTATTTCAAGTGTTTGTCCTTAATATGGAAATTATTGGTACTGAAAGTGTTGTATTCTTTAGGTTTGACTCTTTATCCAACATTTGCTGTTCAAAACTCATATGAAATGTTTGAAATCATATGAAAAGCACTTCATTTTTATGATTTTCTCGATTTTTGTGATGCATTCATAACTTGAATGCTTTACTTATATATAAAATGCAAATATTATGTTTAGCACAGAAGCCATACAGTCATTAGAAATATCGGTCCCAATGTTTAGATGACAAATGCAGTCATCAAAAGAGAATAGAGTCGAACAAAAAAAGTATAAAAGCCGTCCACAAATAGTAACGTCACTGTCATTCACTACAAAACAATTTGAATTTGAGATCAATTGCAATGTATGTCCACAATATAGCCATCGCACAGAATTAACTAACAATTATAAGGCTAGTAATCAATTTTTTGTGCTCACCTTTTGGGTTAATTTGAATTTTTTGCACTTTAGCTGATAATTAACTCAAATAATATTATTCCGAATATTTACTATTATTTTGTTTTCTAATAGTTTTCCATTAATTGACAAAAATTAACCTAAAATTAGTTCAAAGCAATTATTTTTCGATTCACAGAAATTAAATATTAATTCACTTCTTTTGAAATCACATCTGAAATACTTAGTCATAAAATGGGGTTTTTCTTATTGTTTATGCATTTTCAAGGAATGATAATAACTTTTGTCACATAAATGGCGATAATGTCTGACATTTATAATGGTTTGCCTTTTAATAGACTAGTATTGCAACAAAAGTTTCGATTATATTATTGTAAGTCATTGGATATAAAACTTATATACCATATAATTTATAAACTCACTTCTCCACAAAAATCAATATATCTCTCTCCCTCTCTTTTCTCTATCTCCCTCTCTTTTCTCTATCTACCTCTCTTTTCTCTCTCTCCCTCTCTTTTCTCTCTCTCCCTCTCTTTTCCCTCTCTCCCTCTATTTTTCTCTTCACTATTGTTTTAGTGAATTCTCAACTAATTTTGGTTATAAGAAATAGTTGAAGTGGAGCCCCTTTCCCCCTTTCCCCCTGTCCCCCCTTTTGCCCGTTTACCCCCAAACAAAATTAACCTTTGAAAGTATAGTTGTCGTTCCATTGTTTTTCTTTTGTGATCCTCTAAATTACATTATAGTCAATGAGATCAAAGAAGTAATGATAAAACAGAATTAACTTATGATTGTTAGGACTTTCGGTTGACTGTAAGCGAAGAAATGAAATACTGAGTCGTCGTTTCAGTTATTGAAATGGATTAGAAATAGAGCTCATATACAGACAAATATATCATATGAGTAAAGGCTATATATGGGAACATTCTTTATATAAGTATATAAACGAATGCCAACCAATAAATTGTTCGCTTATGTGAAGGATTAGATCCAAACCAAAAATTATTGCTTCAAATCAATTGGACGCTCGAAGAGAATGAAAACTAAAATAAACTGATCCGACAAAAAGATGAAACTTTTCATACATTTTTGGTCAAAACAGTGATGATAAGCATCTGCTGATGTGTTCAGAAATATTTGAATGCGTTTCGAGTGATTGGAGAGAATTTTGAGGGCTTAAATGTCATCGTTTTGAGTCGTGTTTGTCTATTGTAAGAGTGTCTGACTATTCTTTGACTATTCTGTCGCTTTTCTGTCCCTATTCTCTGAGGTCTGTTTTGCGCGAAACGCTTTAATGTAGTTTTATTCGCATTTACTTTAACCCTATTGTAGGCTTTGATTTAGTGACCAAAAGTATAGAGAAGTATAGAGAAAATCTTTATTGAGTCCAACCAAAGATGTCTTTTGCCTTTGAGAGAGCCATCATTTAATCGTTGGCTTTTACTTTACGCATCATTAAGCCATACAAAGTCAGACATATTCGGAGAAGTCAGTGGAGGACACATTCATTGCAATGCATTGTGTCGTTTGTGTCCATCAAAATCATGAATTGTAGACAATCTAATGTTCCATAATTTCATTCCTATATTTTTATTTCATTCAAAATGAATTTCTTTGTCTTAATCACAAACTCTGGACATTATATATCGGATTACTTGAAACGGATTGGGAACCGTTCAACCGATTTTCATAATAGTATTTGTTTAAAGTCTATTCCAGTCCTTCATTCAATGCTTTACAATATATATAACAAAAACCTAATTTTATGTTCAAATGTTTGCTTAAATATTTTTTTTCTAAGAAAAGGTACTCAAAGTAATAATAATCTCCTGTTTCGCCCGAAAGTCAGCTCAAGTTCACAGCACTGAAGCTATTCTGTGCCAACATATCTGAGAATTGAAGATAAATATTTAGTTGTGATACTACTGTCAGGATTTATGACTACAAAATTTTAATCAATTTAACGAATTTCTCAGAACTTTAATCATAAATTCAATTTTGAGTAAACTTTGAGTAAATTAATTCAATTAAAATTTATGTTTAGGTTTAGGTTTAGGTTAGCTCTTTTCATAACATATACATACAAAAGAGTAACTCAGAGGTAGTCAGAGGTACTCCTCTTTTTGTGGAAACGATAACTCGAATTACTTGTAATAGAAAAAAGAAAATGAAATAAAATAATTTTTTTGTGTCGACCGAAGAGGCGGTCAACCGATTTGTGTGAGCGATGTGTGCGATGTTTAGAGTATTTGTTCTCAGGGGAGTCACATCAATATCGTATGTGTGACTCAACTTTTACCTTAATTACTTCACTACTGTTAAAGACTTTAGGTTTTAGACAAAACCAAAGCTATCGACACAACTATAAAAACAAATTCATTAAATTTCATCTCAAATGTTATAAAAAATGATTAATTTTCGTTGAATTCAATCCATTGTTTCAATTATTGCATATTAGTTGACAGAACTAATGAAAGGAGTTATGGATAAGAGGTTATGGATAAAACCTTTTGGGTAGAAAAATGGTCATTTCCGGTCAAAATTTCCTTTTTTAGTGAAGCAAAGAGTGATATAACACTTTCATATATAAACTGTTATTATTATTATGGCGTGAATTTAGTCTTTTCTGAAAGAAGTTGTCCGTAAAGTTGAAGCAAAACAACTATTTTTGATAAATATCTTAGAGTAAAGTCTATATACGATTAGTGAACGAATAGATGTTTAGTCCTGAGAAGGAATCGCAATATTTTGGCCAAAATATCGTGAGATCGCATTCTTAGAGCACTTCACTAATATTGTATCCAATGTTTAATAGCGAAAGAAAAGGCAAACCATATATATGGCAGTGAATTGCATCACAAAAACACCAGTGATTTATGGTAGAGTTTATATGAAGCTATTTTGCACTCAAATCGTTTCCTTACACAACATTCTTCTGGCGTTCACTAAAGATACCAAACCCTCTCCTCATACTGTGTTCACTGATTTCCAAAACTGATTTCCATATAAAAGATGTCAAAATCAAATCTTCGCTCAAAAATGCTTTTTATCATTTCGTGTGAAAAAGAAAATAATTTTTTTTTCTTTTAAATAAAATCATAAAAATATGGATTTTATTTTCACAAATCTTCTCAAATGTTAGCCAAATACATGTCTTAAATTTTACTCTCAGTTTAAAATATCAAATTGAACTTGTTCATTTTTCATTTCTTTCAAATAGATAACTGCTTTTAAAGAAACTTTGGATTAAATCTGATTTAAAGAATTATTATTAAAAAACAAATTAATAAGAAAATGATTTTTTTTTGAAAATTAGGGCAAAATTCAATCGAGTATTTGGGAAAAATGTCATTTTTGGCACAACTATAGCCAAGATTGTATGACTGGTGTTATCGAGTGCTAGTTTTCCCATAAAATTATATAACTGTAGAGATTCTCGTGTTTCGGCCCTTTGTTTGATCCGCCTTTTATGTTATGGTTGTGTGAGTGAAAGCATAGCCTTCTCTACCAAATTGTTTGCGATCACATTCACAAAAAGCCTCGCATTCGATAAACACTACTCTAATGGTAATACATTTATGTCGAAAATATCTTCGATATATTGTATGCCATTTCTAACAAGAATTGGAAAAATGCATTTGTAATGCGATACAACTCTTGAAAAATAATTTCGGCCCAATTTTACAAAATAAGAGCAACTCTTCTACTCTGTGTTTGTTATCAACTCGTCTTTAGTCTAACATTTGGTTGTCTATCAATTCTTCAGACTTTCAATAATAAAGAAAACAAAATCTCAAACTTTAAAAAATCGATGAATTTTTCGTTGAAAATAAAAGTTTCTGCAAAAATAAATATCTATTAATGGTATTTGTGGTCAATTTATGTTAAATTTTCAAAATAAAAGTAGATTTGTTTGAGTTTGGGTATATTGCGGTCGAAAATTTAATTTTCTTAACACATTTGTTTGTTATGCCTAACATTTACCAAAACAACATTTTATTGTTTAATTGCAAAATAAAATTATTTTTAGAACTTAAAACTTCATAGAAATAAAATAATAAATTTATTTTGACTTTTATTTCATGCATTAATAGAATTAATAATTTTGATTCATTTGTAATGAAAACATATAACAAATTGAATATTTCCATAACTTTTTAATGCACTCTATTTACAGTTTCTCTACTTTGAAACCGAGACCAACAAATATCACATATTTTTAATCAAACGTATATAACTAATATTTAGAAAAAAACCTTGATAATTTAAATTTTGAAGTAACCTTGTTAATTATTGATGTTAATTATTATTCAGATTCAGTATTTAAATTAGTAAAAGTACGACAAATATTATAGAAATATTTTTAGTAATAAATAAAATACAGAAATTGTGAGAAAAGAATAAAACATTTGATTTTAATTATGTGAAAATGGTTTCATTCAAAACAGAATATTTAGAAATCAATGAAAATGTGGTAAAGCTTTGGATATGGTTAGCGATAATGAAATTTGTTCATCCCTGCAATCAGAGTAAACCAAAGTATTGGTCTCTTTTAGTAAAAATATTAAAAGTTTTATTACTGAATGACTTTTTGTGGTTTTGTTTTCATCAATTTTGTTGTTTCTATAGAAACAATGAATTAGTTGTGGAAACAATGGAAACAATGGCCACAATTGTGTGAATCACATATTCTGTTGAATATATCCCGAATTCTATATGACTTTACATGACTTTAGCCAATGTATTATTGGAGACAATTTGAGCACAAACTCATAAAATATATTCGGGAACTGACGTTCAGCTTTACTTTTCTCCATTGGTTTTGCTATAAATTCATGAGAAGGGACTTTATTTTTCGACCATATCTTCAATATCTATAACAGAATAGTCCCAAAAGTCTTGAGAAACAATTTCTATAGAATTTTATGCATAAATTAGAGCCAAATTGTCATATATTTCATGTTTACATAAAATTAATTGTTTGGAACGAAATTAATTTCTATAATTTCTAAGACAACGACTGATATTACAATTTTTAATTTGCATTTTATGCATAAATTCACGAAATATTTATTGTTGTTTTCAATTAAAGCACATTTTATTAATTTATTTATTCGCTGACTTTCAATAATTATTTTAACTTTTGCTAAAAAAATATTCAAAAATATCGATTACTCGAGCAAACAGTCAAACATTGGAATAACTGTTACTATTTAATAATTGATCAGTATCATTCATTTTTCACAAAATTTGAGAAAATTCAACTTTTCCTCAAATAATCCATCAAATAAAGTGAAAGCATACAAAAAATTAATATTTTATTTGTTATCCAATAAATTGTGGCTAAAATTCTCTAAAACTTAGAAAACTTATTAAAGACAATATTTTTTCGTTTCACTAATTTTGTAATAAAACGAAAATCGTTAGTCAGACATATATTTAGTTTGAAAATGAAGTGACAAATGAAATGACAACTGTGTCCGACTGACTGCCAATTAACCTCTGGTTGATTAGCTTTGACTCCAACTAATGTGAAACTATCGACTTATGTAAGAAATGATGACTAAAGTCATGCACTTCAGCTGATGTTTCATTGCTCTGTCAAACCCATGTTTAATTTTATTCCGAATTAACTCAACCATTAATTAGGAGAGAGAGAGAGAGAGAGAGAGAGAGAGAGAGAACTAAAAAAGTGAAGTGAGTGAAAATAAACTTTAGTCGTTTGAAAGTGTTGGTATGGGGTCAGGCATACATCACTAATTAGTGTAATGAGTTTTTGCTATTAAATTATTTTCTCTTTAGTTAATTCCCTAAAACGGTCCGAATTAAAAATAATCGCACTTTATATACACTTTATATATATCTCTTTTATATATACTTTTATTTCACTCATTGGTGTTATGAACTGAAATTGATCTAAAAATGAGTTAGAATTGCATAAACTATAATAGTTTTGGGGAATAATAAAAATTATTAGTTATAACTACGATGTTATATGCGTTTTATGCTTAATTAGGTGAACATATTATGTGCTCTTCAAGTCTGGCTTTGAATTACAATTCTATCACTTTTTATAAAAATCAACGAAAATCTTCTTTTCTTTTTACCGATTCTTTTACTCTATTTTCTTGATTTTCATCTCTTTTTATTGGAATACATAATAGTTTTGTGGAGACTATAGTATAGACAACTGTATAAACTATAGACTATATAAAGTGTAGTATTTTTATTCCATAAAAGTTGTTATCCTTTCATTATTTTTTGAGCTAAAAAAGAATCGATAGAAATCATTTGGTGAATACCATAACTAGTATTAGCTGTGCCTTTAAGCTTAATAATGACCAAGAGTGAATGAGTGAGTGTATACACATTAATGGTGTGTAACCTGAATGCTCGATAGATTGGTTTTCTTTGCCGTTTGCTTTCAAACTAACTTAACTCGTATTCTATGGAAATATTGAATTTCTCATAGGAGTAAATCTGCCCGAAGGGAGTCCTTGGTTTTTATTTATCTGCTGATTTTAATTGAAGAGATTCTTGGTCCTATTTTACTTATTCTTATTATGAATGTAATATTCTTTACCTGAGATAAAATGAAATTCTGAAGACTTTTGTTGATATGATTTATAGAACTTTTGAAGTGGAAATACAGCGCTTTATAAGTGTATAACTGTATAACTGAATTGAATAAAATTAACGCACATCACATCAAATCCAATTTCTGATATGTTAGCCGTCAGTTCCGACTCCTTTTTCGGTCTATTTATCATCGGAAAGATTCATGAGTTGTACTTCACTTCGAGTCATTTCATATCTATTTAGAGACACACTTTGGAAGCCCATCACTACTGCCATCATCTCATCATATAATCATTTCAATGCCATTCACTTCAATTGATTGCGATTTACATCTTTTCTTCTCACACTTTCTTTTCATGTTTTCAATATATAGTCTAAGATATGCTCATATGTTGCAAACGCGATGCACAGCTTCAAAGTCTTTACATCCCTTATATAAAAGACATCTTCTCCTTCATTCAGTTACTATCCTTTTCTTATGTTTAGAATTCATGTATTATTTTCTTTTATTATATTCTCTTTAGAAAAAAGAGAACTCAGTTTTAATGCCAGTTTAGTTTGTCGTTCAACACATAGGAAAGCCTTCAAAATCTCATTCTTTATCGATGCAGTCAAACATTTCTGATTTATTCATAACAGAAACATATATCAGAAAAGGAGGGAATTTGAAAAATATGTGATATTATATATTCATTCAGTTGTTTCGTACAATAAATACTATTATTAGACTTTAATTCAGAATTTTATTGTTTTTATTGTTATTCTATAAAATATTCAGAGATTCGACTTTTTTCTACTTCGAAACTAATAAATCAAAAGATAGAGTTGTCTTCAATTTTATTTCAAACAAATTGTTGGGATGTCTTCTTATTATTATCTAATATACAGAATATTCTAAGAAGTGCTCTTCCAATGAAATCATTGACAGGAAATGTAAATGATTTGATATATTGCTCTTGCAATTCAAAGTACGTTTAACTCCGAGAATGAGTTGGGGAATGCAAACGAGGAAAAAATCGTTTCTCTCTTACCAAACAAATGGTTGGACTCAATGACAATCAATTTGCATGAGATCCCCATCTATTCTATAATCGAATCAATAAATTTCTCTCTTCTTATGTCTAAATTTGCAAATAATAAGTGAAAGGAAAGGGTTTCTCAATTAGAGTTTACAAACAATTCTTGTTAAGTGCAAAACGACATAAAAATTAGTTATCATTTTAATATTAGTTTCCACTAAAAATACTTAAGTGTTTATATTTTTTTAGTCTTAAAAATGTTTAAATTATCGAAAGTTTTTTCATCAAAATGTCTGAAAAATTGATTTTATTTCAAAGCCATAAAATTTTGATTCATAATGATGTGACTCAGAATTAATTAATTACAATCAGTTTAATTGAATTTTCCGCTAATCTATTCAAACATAATTTTCTTAATATTCAATGAAAAAAGTAATCTCTCTTTCATCTGACAAATACTCTAATTATTTATCAGATAATAAACGCATTCATAGAATGCATTCACTCTTTACTAATTTGAATGAAAAAATGAATTTTAATGAGACATGTCTTTTACATATCAACTTATTATTATTGAGTTAATCAATAAATTTTGATAGATTATTGTCCATAAATAAGAAAAGTATTGAGTCAGTCCTATGACTGACTGTCAATCAAAACCTAACCTTAGCTCACATCTAAGCCATTCATACATTGGTCTCATCGTTCACTCAATTATAACCTTTTGTTATGTTTAATAAAACCAATGCTTAGCCCAAAATATAGTCAGTTCTGGTCAAGCCTTTGGTCTGTTAACAATAATTTCGAGTCCAGACCTTAACATCTATTTTGTATACATTTAGTGCAACCATTTATAGTAAATTGTTTTGTATTTTCAATTAGTTTTGAATTAAAACTATTTTATTATAAAAGTGTTGTTTTGTGAGTTGTCCTACACTTTAAAGAACGGCTCAATTTATTTTCATTAATTCTATTAATTACTGATTTTGAGTACATTTAATTCAATATTATACTTATTTGTAGTTTTCTTTAAACATAAAAAAATTGTTTTTTTTCAAAGTTTTAAACAAATATATTTGACCTCACGTTTGATCTTTTTATCGACAATCGATAAAAATTAGGATTTTGTTGTCAGACTTTTGTTGATTTGTTGTGTTTCTAAAAACTGACAAAACATTAAGTCTTAATAATTAAATTAGTTTCAATGCTATACCTGTCTTCCGATTTCTCTTAATTGATATTCAATACATCTGTTGTTTATCTGAACTTAAATCAAAACAATTAAAAGCATTTAAACATATTTTGTGTCACTTCTTAAAACTTAAAAGAATTCAATTTAAACATTTGATACCATTTAATACAATCATTTGTTAAACTTCGGGACACTTGACTTAATCGACTTGATTTGTATTTATATCTGTTCTGGAATAATTAAATTTTATTAAATAAATAATTTTCAATAAATTTTAATTGAAATAAAAACAAACTTTCATTTGACTAAAAACAAAAAATTATTTATGAAAAACAATTGAATAACTTTTGAAACAATTTAAAACTCATTTATTCTATCGTTTATTCACACTTAAAACTGGTATATTCCAATAAATTAATAGTAATTAAAAGCTAACAAGGTTTTCGCTCCCAGGGAGAGGTATACCCCCCTCTGGACCAATAAACAACTCAACCGTTCTAGTACTAGTTTATAGATATAATATTAAAAGTTTCACTGTTTCAGGAAAGGGTGTTTTCGGAAATTTGTCGCTCCATTTTTAAATATCCTTACCTATTGGCCATGTTAGTTGAAAGTTAATCAAATAAAAAAATTGTTTTGCATTTCAAAATTTGGTAACATATAAAACAAATGTCAAAATACTTAATGAAAAAGGTTTTAAAATGAATTAAATTACAATTGAAGTAAATAAAAAGGGTTATCTAATGTTTAGTCGATATTAATTGAATGTTAGGCTTCATTAAAAATGATTGAAAACAAAACCAAAAAATAGAATTTTTGAAAAACGAATTAATTCAATAAAGAGGTTTGACTGACATCTATCGTCACAAATTTAAGCTCTTTTGGCAATAAAGAGTAAAAGGGTTTTCATTGCATACCGATTGGCTATTAGTTGTTGAAAGGATGGGCAGCACTGTACTTAACAGTGTTTCCTAAACAATATTTAAGCCAAAGTAAGAGACCATAGCATTAATTTGTTTGTCTAAGAAAATGTTACCCTATTTAATTTCTCTGTAGGAAAGTCTTTAATAAACTCTTTATAGTATATTTAAATCATATAATCTAGCTCATAGTTAAATATTTTAAATTAAAATTAAAAAAAAATCAAAAGAAAATATAAGTTTAATTTAATATAAACTTGGTTATTTGCATTATATAATACTATAAATTATTATCTTAATAGAAATAAAGTTAACTTAATATTTAAAATAATAAAAACTCCAAAAAATGAATATTTTGATTGAAATAAATTTAGATTTAATAAATTATAAAATATTAAAAAATTATTAAATTTAATGAATTCAGTATTTTTAAAATAAAATTTTAATTTATTTAAATAAGAAAATTACAGAAAATTTAATTTATTTAATTATAAAAATGTTATTAATGTATATTTGAATACAAATTATCAATTACTTATAGACTGTAAATCTTGACGTTTCACTTAAAATACAAATTATTTAATTAGAGCTGTAATATCTTAAGAAATAAAATTTTTTTATGACTAAAAAATTAATTAAAACTATTTAAAGACTGTAATTAAAGCCGAAAATAATTAACACACTTTTAATTAAAAAAAAATTAGATTTTTTTTGTATAAATTAAAAAATTAATTTAATTAAAACAAATTTGTTTTACTAATGTTTTAATTTAATTGAATTTAATATAATTTATCGATTAATTAGTTTTTGATGGTTTTAGTGAAACATTTTAGGAATTTGATTACTGGTATTAAAATGAATGAATCATTAATTGGTTGGCAATGTTTGTAAACAATTTGTAAGTTTTTCTTCACATTTATGTCATATCTGATACCATTATTTTTATAAGAAGACAATAGAAAAAGATTAGTGGAACAGGTCTTGTGTTTAATTATTGTATCTAAAATTCAAAAAATATTTGTTTCCTTTTTCTCATTCCTTTTGTTGAAAAAGAATTCAATGAAATATTGAGATCCGATAAAACAATACTTAATTTCTGTTCCTTTACTGTCGTTTTGGGACTAATTTTTGTCTTAACCAGGGATGGCAAAAGGGGGGTGGTTTTCCGGAATACCCCCCCTTGGAGCCAAAAATCAGAAAAATACCCATCTTATACGAGAGTTTGAGGACCCCTTCCCCTAGAGAAAGAGAGGAAAAAATTCGCAAACTTAGGCAAAAAAAAGAAACAAGGTTTGAAGGCAAAGCCATATCCACTACATTTACGAGCATTTTACAAAATTTAATATATTTTATATAAT
>JAQFZM010002043.1:0-15164 GCA_034695785.1 Galumna obvia | reverse complement strand
AGGCCCAACATCTGTTAACTACTGTTTGGCTCATAAATGTTTTCAATCAAATGGTTCTAACATTTTGTATATTAGCTGCTAATGAGGTCCGCAATTATAGCACACGATTTGCGCTACCATTAGATGGAAAGGGAAGAGTATTTCGCTTTTTTTTCTCATTCTCAGCTCACAAACGAGCCCTTCCATTGAGCACACCATAACTATTCAATCAAATTTACTGATAAAACACACATTTTCTCAGACTTTAATTGAAGACCAGATTTAATATCATTTGGTTTTTGAAGTTTTAGTTTTTATTCTGTTTTTAACTGATTTCTATTCAATTCGCGAATTAGTCTTAACTACAAATAAAGAGTTTTCACTCATTTAGTTAAATGAGTAAAAATATTTTCTCTAATCTATACCTGAATACAGTCGAACCACTTTTTAAAACAAAAAAGTATTTAATAGGTATTGTAATTAACTTGTTAATAAATAAACTAGTTCAATTATGGAGAACATGGTGAAATTATAAAAGAAATAAGGGTTAAATTCTTCTTTAATAGTTTAATAAGTGGGTTATCTCATCGCACAGGTATATAATCATAGGTTATACTGTATTGTAATGAAAGAGAAATTTTCGAATAATAAAAGAAGAAAAAGTTTTATCTCTTTTTATGCGATAAAATGTAAAATCAAATTAAGAAAAACATAAAAAACTCTAAAAATGTCTTCACTCAGTCTAACAAAAATGTAAATTAAAAAAAGTTTAATTAAAATTTAATTTTTAATAATTATTTTATAAATTAAAACAATTATATAATTATTACAAAAATTAGTTATAAAAAAATAAACTTACTTTTAAGGTAAACCAATACTAGTTTTTTTTGATACCCCTATAAAATGAGTATTTAATCATTAAATAAAAACTACAGTTTTTATAGAAATACTTTTTTTTAAAATGAATTTCTTTTTTATATATAAAACCTATAATTGCTTTATAAGAATTTAATACTAGAAAGGTGATTTTTATTTCTTTTAAAACATATTTCAATAATCTCTTATCAGGCTCATTTTCAAGTTTATCCAAGTTTATTATCAGCGGAAAAAATGACTCCAAAAAAGTGGTTTATTTTAGATATAAAACAGCCTTCAGTTCATTAAAATCACAACAATTTTTCTTATTTATTAAATCAGAGCCTGTCTTCCATTAGGGCTCAATACCTCCCTTGATGTGTGTGTGTGCACAGGCATATTGAACAGAGTCATCAACACTAAGATATGGTATGTCTTTATGTCGGGTGTATTTCCTCATTAACTCATGGCTTTAAGACCAATATTTTCATATCAAAACCAATGAATACATAAAACAAAACTGAAAACTGACTCCAAAAATCTCTTATCAATCAGTGGTTATATAGAACTCCAATGGTGTGTCTCCACCACTGATTGCAAGACTAGTTGACATACAAACGCCCGGGTCATCTGAAGAACACTCTATTTTCAAAATCCAGTGCCTAATATTCTGTGCAAATCTTCAGTAACCAAATACTGAAGAAAATTATTTTTGACATCAAATAAATTAAAATAAATTGTTTTGTCGACTGAAAATTAACGCCATTTCCAAACGGCACAGGATTTTAATATTAACAAAGTTCTTGTGTCAGAGCACAGGCCATACAAATCCCTACTCTTTTTTGGGACAGATGTTTGATGTCATCTATGAAATGACTGTAAAATATACTTTTTGAGGCTCAGACTGTATATCACTCATAACATGACTGTCGGCCCTCCAGTTTAGACTCTGGCTCTGATAATCTTTTTATCCTAGCACATATTGCCCTGAGTGAGTTGCAGAGCAATAAAGAGATGGTGAGAGAGAGAGAGAGAGAGAGAGAGAGAGAACGAAATGAGAGAAAGAAGTCAATGCGTTAAGAGATGAGACCCGCCATCAAAATCATAGTTGAGTTGGGATCAGATGCCATGTCTTTGACGGTTGACTAAACGGTTAGTGAAAACAAGTCAAACACATAATATTGTCTGACATAAGCCTTAATAAAGAAGTGTATAAATAAAACACTGACTCTTCGATACCATTCCTTCAAATGATTTTCGATTTCATTGTTGGCTAAAGTCAAGAGTCTGTGAGAGAGTGAGCTTCAAAGAACAGAATAATTTCCAGTGCTATTGAATTTGGACTTTTTTTTATAGCTTTAGCTATCAATTAAGATTCTCGTTTTTCAATTGCTCTTGATCAAATAGTGAGTGCGTCAAAAGATAAACATTACATTCATTGGGAAATATTGGTTTTACTTTTTTGTAAAAGACCTGGATTTGTGTCGATCCGTTCCTTTTTTGGGCAAATATTTGAATTATTCGTTATTATATGATGGGGTCAGTAATGGGGGAAAGACATTGGGGACAGACATCTCTTAAAATATACTCTATTTTGTAGATAGAAATCAATTTTTGTCACAAAAATGAGTGCAATCAGTGCTGAAGAATAAAGATGTCAATCGATTGGCACAGAATAGAAGAGTATTATATAACAAAACCATAGATATTATAACAGAAGAGATAATGCTTTGAATGCAAATTATAGAAAGAAAGTGCTCTCAACTATTTTGGCACAGAATAAGACTTTTTTTAGTGGCAAATACTTAAGGCATAAAATTCAAGCCAATAGTTATATACTCTTTTTTATTCTGAGCCCATAATACAGTCGGTGGCGGATCTAAACGTTGGCCACAACTAATCCATCACTGGTTTGACACAATCTCAGACTAAACTATACATCTCTTCGCTCTTATTCTGTGCCAATGAGTCAACTCAATGAGTAGTCATAAAAAAAAGATCGGAATAAAAACCAAAGAAGAGAAGAGAGAGAGAAAAAAAGTCATACATTTGTGATGTTTTTCACGCTTTTCATCTCATTCTGAGTGATATCTATGTCACTACTGTGTTGTGAATGGGGCCGAAAATTTATGCTAATTTCCAATACATGTGCCGACTCTTCCTACTATTCTGTTCCGTTCATTCTATTTCTATTGTAATCCGATATATAATACTTACATATTTGAAGGCCTGACTTCTGTCTGTCTGTTGTTATCTACGAACTTCTTTGTAATTCTGATTGATTTCCTAATATTGATCTATTCATTAATGGCTGTGCCGTTTGCCTACACCACTATTAGTACAGTAGAGGCCGTGTTTAAGCATTATTGACAGCACAGGGGGTAATAACTAATCGATCAAAATATGAATAATTGATACCAAAAGTTATGTTTTGGTCGACAAAAGAGTTCAGACAAAAGGGTTTTTATATAAACTATAAATAAATGATTTAAAAAGTAATTCATTTCTTTTCGCAAACTGTAATGAAAAACAGGATTCGATTGTATCGACAATCGATGGCATCTGAGCCCACATCGAAGTTGAAAAAAGTCTATTCTTTGTCTCTTTATTTTCTATTCTTTAATGAATTATAATATTTTTCAAAACCATTGCTATTGAATTACAGCCGACTCTTTCCCATTCTGTGTGTGTATACTATATCTTAATACAATTGACTCATCCCTGGGTCCTATTATTTGCAAATATGTATTGGCTTTCAGTGAAAAGCCATTCAAATCTCGAGACTATAAGAAAATGTATTCAATTTAGGAAATATTTGATACCATAATAGCACTCATCAGTTATTATCCCTACTTTTCAGAGATGTCCACAAAGGGTGGGCTGAAAGAACATATATTTCGTTTAAAGTAACGCGTAAAATATTGCCCTGTTCAAAATGAATTTATATTAATATCTTATATAATTTAATGCTTTTTAATGAATTCATTTTATTCTGTGTTCATCCCTAGAGGAAAGCCTACCCTCTGGCCATCACTGAATGATGAAAAACATAGAGTTTTTATGAAAATAAGGAATAAAAAAGTATTTTTTCCATTAACTCAGTGTTTGTATTCAATCATTTATGAATAACAACTGGAAAGTTGACTCCAATTGTGTTATTCCTGTCCTCAGATAAGCACAGAATAAGCCTTAAATCAAATTTAAATATTTTTTTATTCTCTGATTTTTTTCGGATTCAAAAAAAGTGTTCATAAAAAACGATAATTCAATGAATGAAAGCCTCAAATAATGAGAAAAATTTGTTAAACAATTATTTAAATCATATATTAAACAATAGTTTGTATATTCTTCTAAAGGAAGGGATGTATTTCACTGGAAATTAATTCCCCGTTCATTATATTCGAGGAAATTATTCAAGAGTGAAAAAACTCAATATATTATAATCTAATTCAATATATAATTATATGAATCAAATGAATTGACTCTTAAAATGAAAGTAAAGTATTATTACTTAAAATAGAGACAAATCTGTTGTCAAAAAACTCGAAAACTTCCTCTTTATTTTTGAGCACAGAATATGAGCATGCAACTTTCTTTAAAAAGTGAGTAAACAAAAATTAATTGGAGATTAATTTATTTTCTTTACTGTTTTCTTAGGAAAAAATAATTTACACAATCAGTCAAAAAGCGATGTTTGACTCTTAAGAGAATAAACTTTCAAAGTTTAGTCTCGAAATATATATATATATATTTTAATATAATTTACATAATATTTTAGGCAAACACTGGATTTGAATGGAAAATCTCAGCCTAATTAAAATTCAGGGATGAGTAGTGGGTGTTTATGACAGGCATGTCCAAAGGTGTAGGGTAAAATTTTGCATAGATTGTTTATTTGTAAAAAGTAACATAGCTAAAATCAGAATTTTTCACCATCCACATTTAATTGTTATATATTAATTTCTACTCTAGGTATATCATCATATACGATGCTTTCTGGATATTTAAAGACAAAACTAGCTTGGTTATTTTCTAATAAAATTAGTTTTCTATTTTATCAAGCCAATTTTTGTTGAAATTTTATTCTAAATTTAATAAACTTTAAAATAATTTTATTTATAAAATTAAATTCGAATTCTGTTGTCAAAAATGAACATATTAAATTTAATCTTGTTATAAAAGTACAAGGACATATTCTATTGAATAGTTGCTCGACTATATTGAATGGAAATTTGATTTAATGTTAGCTTAAAGTCTTAAAAAACAAAATATCGTAAAATGACTTCAGATTTGATGATTGAGTAGTTTTTTGTTAGAAAAAGGGGAATAAAAATCAAAACTTCTCTCTTCTGTAGTATATATTCATATAATACTTATATTAAGGATAGGATGAGATGTGAGTATAAAATAAATCGATTGACAACAGGAATAGTGGGCTCACATTCAGTGGGGTTTTGGGGTTTGGGTGACATAATAATGGATTACTATTATTATACTAATTGGTCGCATTGGGATCCGTTTCGCTCATTCTGTGCTCTTGCAAAGTGAGCGGAATCAGTGGAGAGGGAGAGCAGAAACTTTACAAGAGCTCAGATTTATATCATTAGAAAAAGAAATACATTAATTATATTCAAATAAATTCTAGACTTTTATGATAGTTTTGTTGAAAAAATATGGAAATTAAAAAAAATGAGAGAAAATTAATAATCAATTTTTCTATGAATAGATAATTTTAAATCCATTGAAATATTTTCATCTTTTTATTTATATTCCCTTTTAATTTTATTTTTGCTTGCTTATCAGATACATGTTTTATCTTGCAAGATATTGTGCTGTGCTTTCTTCCTTTGTCTGTGAATGTCGTTGAATTCTTGGGCTTTTTATGTATTCTAATCCATTGCAATCAGTTATTTATATAATTATTTTTTGCTTGCTCATTCAACAATGATAAATGATCTGACAGTTTTAAATTGGTTTTGAATGTATTTTTAGTTTTCTCTCTGTTTTGCTTTTTATTCTGTTCTGTGTGCCGATCGCTCAGAATATCACAATTAATTTGAATACAATTTCAATACTATAAACCTATGACCAGTGATGGCCAAGAGCATAATGTCATGAATTTTAATCCTGTTTAATTAAAATCAATATAAATAAACATTCCAGGAAAATATACGACATAAATATCCAAGCTAAATATAAACATATATAAAATTTCAAGTAATTTAACAAGAAATTTACATAAAATATACAGAAAATTACAAAACCGTTGCCCATCACTGATCTAATACTTATATAAATCTTATTTTTGTTCAAATCTCACAATTTTTCATTTGAATACAGAATTTGTTTAATCAAATATAAAACAAATTATAATTTCATTGAATTTCTTGAGAATAGAAAATGGAATTAAAGAAAAACCAAAAAGACTTTATTGAAACTTGAAAAATGATCCTGTCACATATTTCAAAAGCAAGCCTAGCTAAGCATTTGCTCTCTCTCTCTCTCTCTCTCTCTCTCTCTCTCTCTCTCGTCTGAACTCTATTTGCCCTAAAATTTGATCGAATACTTATTAATTAAATATTTAGAGAAAATGATAAAATCAAGTCTTTCTCTTAGTTTTTAGCGTTTAATCAAAATTCAGAAAAATTGTTAATTTGTTGTCAAAAGAGATTTGATTTCGTCTCAAAACTGTCAACTTTTGTCTGATTTCCTGAATTTTTAAATGGATTATTTAACTTTTCAATAAACTTAATGAATTAAACTTTAAACTAATCTTAATAAAATATTTAATCAAGCACAAAGTATGACCAATTCCTTATCTAATTTACAATAAGTAATAAATAACCATGCTTAAAAAAATATTTTTTAAAAATTGAATCGATAATAAATTTTGAGATAAATTATGACAACAAACGAATAGCAATAAATTAGCAAGGTTATAAATTGTAACCTATTATAATGGAAATTAGAATATTATAAAGAACATTATATTGTTTCTATGCATGAACAAGATCGATTTGAGGACGAAGCAAGGAAATTTGGCAAGAAACTTTCAACCCAGTTCATTTTTAATGGCTACATATCAGTGGGAAATTTCTTTTTCCTGTCGGGAGTTGTGGCCACATATATATCGGTTCCGGTATTCCGAGAGCGTCGGCCAACTCTTTTCCGATACATATTTATGCGATGGTTTCGATTCGTTCCGCCACTCATTGGAATCATATGTTTTCATATGGTTTGGCCTCTTTTGGGTTCGGGTCCTCTTTTTAAACAATACGCCTCTCAACTGACTGAGCCCTGCACTCGAAACTGGTGGACAAACCTTCTCTTTATTAATAATTGGCTCCTTTTACCGGATATGGTATGTAAAGTGCTTTTTTTAATTTCCCATTTTATACAATTGTATTGTTGATATTACCAAGATCATCTTTAATATTAAATTTATTCTGTATAGTTTTGCTAAAATTAATGTCGAATTTATCAGTTTACCTTGGTGATTATCTATGATGCACAAAGTAGAATAACCCTGATTACTATTTTAATTTAGGAATTTTCCTTTTAAACATTAATAATTAGTTGACATGAATTACACCTTGCTAATATTAAGCACAAGTAACAAAAATAAATCATTGAAATGAAAAGATTAAAACGAAATTTTCATTATTTCATTAGAAATTCAAATCAATTAATCAAATTATTTGATTAATGATTTTATTTACAAAAAAGATTTTTTAATTATTTAAATAGAATGTAAACCAGGCGTCAAATGTTTGTTTTCAAAGATGACTTTTTTCATAAAATATAACTTATCTTTTCATCAGTTATTTGTTTTGTATATTACTTTTTTCAATATATTAATAGAGTTGTCTCTAAAATCTATATAATATTCTGTCAATAATTAATGGATTTCATTTCATTAATATCCTGGATAAATCTTGTTTTTTATTGTCCAGAACAGTCGATTTAATGTATTATTTAATGATCCAGGATGATTAATGGAGTCGATTTTGAATTATAGGGTTTTTCAATTAGTTATTGTATTTTCAACGATTGTTTTCAGTGGGGGTTCTCTTAGATTATATCTGTTGTTGAAAATATAGGATTTATGGCTTATCTTTGCATTTGAACAAGGTTATTTTTATTTAAAAAATTTAATTAAATTACTCGAAAGTAGTTGAATGAATGATTAATTTGTATTATAGAAAGTTTACAAATACTTAATTTTCTGTTAAAATTAACAAATCGTTGATTGATTTTTATCACATTTTAAAAATTCAATTTAAAAGTTGACTAGAACTTTTTTAACATTCATATAATGCATTTCTGTTTTTCAAACATTAATATCTCAAAGTTAAAACTATATTTTAACCAAGGGTAATTTGTTATTCATTACAATTACTAGTTTTGAATTTTGACTGGATATTAATCAAAAATTGATAAATTATTGATAAATTGACTCATTTTACTCTTTATACATAATAAGTTATCAAGAGCAGATATTATAGATTTGAAGTTTTTATTTTATTTGAACCTATAACAAATGCAATTTTTGCAAGAACATATTTTTAAAGAAATTCAATTAATTTTCATTTAAAAAATAATTTGAATAATAATAGCTTTTAAGCCAATATTTGATTCAAATTAAACTAAATTTAATTATTATTCAGTGTTTAGTTCAGACCTGGTTTTTGAGCGCTGACTTTCAACTCCATATTTTGTCTTTCTTTGCAATATTGGCTTTGAGTAGAACCCGAACCTTTGGAATTATGATGACTATTGGTTTAATTCTTTGTGGTATTGTTATACCATCTCTGGTTACATATAAGACATACGGTCCACCAATACCTATGCCGTTCTCAGAGCCAGACCTCGATCAATTCTATAGAGACCTTAACAATGAATATCACCCGACATATAATCATTTGTCGACGTATTTCATCGGAGTATTAGTCGGATATCTATTAACGAGAGATAGAAAGTCGTGGAAAATAAGTGTTGCCTCAAAACTGATATTATGGAGTGTTTTGCCGGTCCTAACATTGGCCGCCACTTTTGCTACCTATTTATGGACAGGACTCGAATGGGAGTACAGTCGTGTGACGGCAGCCGCTTATTCCGGGTTACATAGATTTGTATATATCCTGTGCTACGCGTGGATTGCGATTTATTGTGCCACTCATCATAAAAGTAACAAGATCATCACATTTGATCTCTAGAATAGAGTTATGCTGATTCAGTTGTATTCTATGTTTTGCAGGTTTATTATCGCGTTTTCTTTCGTCTGACGTATTCGTGCCGTTAAGTCGACTCTCGTTTTCGGTTTATTTGACTCATATATTGATTGTTTGGTTCTTTGTTTTAGAGACCAGAGAATTGATTCGCTTTACTTACACAGACTTTGTAAGTATACTCTCGTTTGGAATCCGGGATCAATCAATTATTTACATTTAAGGCATTCCTTTAGATATAACTTTCATTATTCTATAGAATCATTTTTTAAGTTGCTTGATCATTTTAAACAAGCACAAATTAAAAGCTTTCTCTTCTCCCACACAGTCTTAGTTTCAATATTTCTAAGAATTACTTTTGATTTAATTGATTTTTAGAATAACCTTGATCCTTGACATGATTTAATCATATTTGCTTAATCAATATAAATTGAACAAGGACAAACTCATCAATTATAAAATTATATAGAATTGATATACATCTGTATAGTATTCTGTTCTTATTCTGTTCTTTTGATTAGATTTACTCAACCGGTGGCGTAATCTTGTATTCACTGTTTGTGTCACTACTTTTATATCTGTTATTTGAATCCGTTTGGAGTAATGTATTGAATCTAATGTTTAAAAGAAGGCCATCCCTTCACTCAAATGGAAAATTGGATGAAAATCAATCAAAAATGAGTGAATCGATAAACGGAATGAACGGAAAGTCGAGAGAAACTGATTTCAATATAAATAAACATCTTTTGGTCACTAATGGTATTAACAAATATCAGACTAACACTAATGGATCCGTTAAAGACCACAACGGAAATGTGCGAGAGTATAGTCTCAACGGAAATGTCTACGTAGATATGGCACAAGTCAATGGACAGCATAGCTCTACCCCTAAAGTTAATCCATCATTTAGTTCAGTGGGAAATACAAAACTTTAAGTCCACTCAACTATTATTTTCAGTATATTTTTGTTAAGTGAATACGAGCTATATATGAGCTATTATATGATCTAGAACATATTTAACTTACATATTTTGTAACCATTAACTGTTTTTTGTGTTAATATATTTGGTTTATTAAATAAACTCATATTTCATTAAAATATTCTTTTATTGATTTGATTTTTATTAGAATTTAATTTAAAATTTTCATAAATTAATTAAACTTTTCTTTAAATGAATTTAGAATTAAATACAAATATCTTAGGCTTCAAAGTGTTGACTAAAATGTGGCCAAAATTGAAAAGAGATGACCAAATGATGTGATCATTGGCTCAAATATTTATTCATTTTCTTAATATTATATTTAATTTCGATTATAATTTAAAATCAAAAGAATATTCTTTAAATGATTTGTTCACAAATCACGTCATATATTATTACTCAACACATGTGTCGATACAAAATGTAAACAAAAAACAAAACATTTAATGTTTTATTAAATTCAATTCAATTATTCGTTAGTTTTACTCAAAAGACAATATAATTAATTAATAAATTGTAGTTAAATTTGTTAATAACTTATACAATGATATCTATAAATCCAATTCTATGAGTATTAACTCATTGATAATTAAAACAATTAATTAACAAATATTTGTCTGAATTGAAATCAAAGAAATGTCTGATTTGAAATTTCACAGATTTTAGAGTAAATTCTGTTCACATCTCTGTTTAACCGAAGAATATTCACTCAACAAATGGTGTCTTTGGTCTGATTCGTGACTAAACTTTGGATTAAAGTTGTGAATAAAGTGTCGTTTATTACCTCCGATGAGATGTCTTTTAATCAATGAATTGATTTTTGGACTCATTTTAATGAATCGATTCTTTGAGAGTCAAATGCAATACATTTTTAATTGATATTTATTTAATCGATGATCGGATAACTATTACAAGAAGTAAAGAATTGGTGTTTGATTTGTGGCAAAACAAATGATCAGTCGTTGGAATAAGTTTTTCGAAGAGAATTGAGTCAACAAAAAGAGTTTCCATTAATTAAATTCAATTTTAGTTCAACTGATAAACAGAAATCATATTAAAAGATATAATCCCTCGAATTGGTTAACAAATAGTTCTTTGTTTTGGAAGTATTAGAATTCATTTTTATCGAAACTGATATCAACTGATGGACACAAAACCATCGATTGAACAAAAGTGGATATAAAAGAGTTTTTTGAAGAAAATTGAATCAAATGTGAGTCACAAATGATATCAAATAAACAAATATTTTTTTAATTTTATTTAGATTTGAGACCAAAAGAATCGAATCAATGGTTAGATGTCTGTCGATATAGTTCTCCAAAAGAGTCACAAATTATTTTGATTTTGAAAAGAATCGCAAAGAAGTGATTCATTTATATAAAGAATGTGACACCAATTGTCTTCACTAATGGGCGCTACAAATGGGTCTTTAGATGATGTCTGTCCTAAACCTTAATGGAAGAGTTGGAGACATTTATCAAAACCTCCGAAAATTGAAGTCATTCATTGAAATGTGATTAACCGCTGATATTATATTAAATTATAATTTATTTATAATTTTATTGAAAAGATTTGAAAAAGTGAATAAATGTTCGTTAATCAAATAAATATTAATTTTATTCTCAATATTATTTAAAATTATAAAACTTATTAAATGAGTGCCATATGTTTCGCAATATTTGAATGTTATTTAATTAAAACACTTTTGGACTCATTTATTAGAATATCATTTAATTTAACTCTAATTTTAATTAAGTTTTAAGAAAAATATTATTTCATTTTGTATTAATTTTAACATTTTTTTAATTCAAAGATTCAATAATTGTTTTTTAAAAATATTTAGAGTTGAGATCAAAGAACACGTAATAAATCATTTATATAAAATTTAATTGGGAAAGTAACATGCTTATTCTTATTAGTTTTGAATATTTATTCGAAAATGTCGGACAATATTTATGGACTCAAAGATGTGAAGAATGAAGTAATGGTTAAAGAGATTCGTCAGAAGTTCTTATTAGAGGCCGAAACTAATAAACATTTGTATCATTCAATTGATGTCGAGAGGTGTCGGTCTGAGGACTGGCAGATCGAGAGGTTTCTCTTAGAAAAGGGAACACCAGATGAGGCCCTCAAAGCACTGGTCACAGCCATGCAATGGAAGAAATCATTTGGTGTTCACGAGAGGACTCGAATTTATTTTCCAAAAGAATTATTTAAAATACTTAGTTTAAGCGAGTCTTTGGTTTTTACCAAAAACAATCAAGGACAAGTATACCATTGGATAACTCTTCGCAATTATTTACCGAACGGTGACTTTACTGAACTAATAAAAGAGTTTTTCACTTTTTTCTTGGAAACTATCGACAGATTTGTCGGTAATAAAGGATATATAGGAATCGCTGACGCAAAGGTATCAAATGAGCCCATCTTTTTCATATTTTATTGTTTTTAATTCTTTATTTGATTATATATTATCGTTATATAAAGGGACTCACTTTGAAAAACGTTGATTTACCCCTGGCTTTAGCCGGTGTTCGTACATTAGAACATTACCCACAATCTTTGGTGAAAGGCCTTTTGGTTGATTTACCATGGCCAATTGAGGCCTTTTGGAAAATTGTTTGCAAATTCCTATCGAAGGCTAACAGAGAGAAATCACTCGCTATTAGAAGAGAAGACATACCAAAACATATTGACCTCGACTTTAGTGAAGTACCGGATATTAATGAGAAAAGAATTAAAACCGAGAGTGAAGTCAACACCGATTTGTTGGCATTTCATGACTGCAAACATTTAAACTTCAGTGAAAAACAAATCCAATTATTTTATAAAATTTATTCCTTCGATAAGTAATTCAAAGTACTTATCCAAGATCATTTTAATTTTATAAAACTTATTTTTTAATTGATAAACAAATAAAAGTTTATCACAAAAACAAAAATTATAAATACATATATTCGAGAAATGCTCTTAATTTATAACTGAAGCCTATAGTTATGTCAGTTTTGCATAATTTTAAGAATTGGAATACAATTATAAATATTTTATTTGAATTTCAAAGGAAAACATTTTATAATTTGTTATAAAAAATAATTTATTTTTAATTGAAATAAAGTTATGAAAAATACAAAAAAAGAATTATTAATAAAAACATATTTTAACTGAAGTTAAGACAAAATTTTGTATTGAATATAAAATGTTTCACAAATGTTAACAAACGATTGAATCAATAATTGTTGTAAGACTGACGCCGACCATAACTATAGTTCGATCCATAGTTTGAGTCATTAGACCTGTAATTGTGTCGAGTATTGGACCCATAATAAAGTCTTTCATTAGAAGTGTGTCGACGATCAGAGTCTGAATGAGAGCCCATTTGATGTTTTTGTGTCTCATAATTACTGTAATGAGTGTTCCGTTGATATCCATTATTGGGAAGAACTCGAGTTTGAGATCCATAGGAAGAGTTAGAGTTCTTACCAAAAGACTGGTTTGAATAAAAGGAACGACTTTTCCATTTCATACCATTCGACACATTTCGACAATTATTGGCCAAATCTAAGAGCTCTGGACTAATGTTTTGATTGGATTCGCGCAACACTTCAATCAAATCTTTGGTTTGTTTTGCATCGATAGCACACATGAATGTAAAGGCCGTTCCTTTTCTATGGAGACGTCCTGTTCTGCCAATTCTATGAACGTAATCCTCACATGTGTTGGGAAAGTCATAATTAATGACAAATTGAATGTCATCGACGTCTAATCCACGGGCGGCCACATCTGTTGCCACGAGTATTGAGAAACGATTAGAACGAAAGTCTTGAAGGACGCGGTCGCGAACGAACTGAGTTTTGTTTCCGTGAAGACAAGTCGCGGGCCATCCATTGGATCGCAAGTCATTTGTGATAAAATCAACCGATTGTTTAGTTTTGGCGAAAACCAGAGTCTTATTTCTGGTCAGATCTGCTCTTATTTTGTGCAACAAATCAAAGAGTTTTAGTCTTTTTTCTGATTCATCGCAAACTTCGACCAATTGTTTGATATTCTTATTAGCCGTCAGTTGAGTTCCGCCGACATTAATCTGAATGTAGTCTTTCATATACTGTTTGGCCAATTGTTGTACTTCTTGAGGCCAAGTGGCCGACCACATCACTGTCTGTCTTTCTAGAGGTAACTGTTCTATGATTTTCTTAATCTGTGGCTCAAACCCCATATCAAGCATACGGTCCGCTTCATCTAAAACCAAATAATCCACTCTTTGGAGGTCTAACACATTGTTCTCTAAGAAGTCAATGAGACGTCCGGGAGTTCCGATTATCATCACTGGATTCACTTCTTCGAGTGCTTTCATTTGTGGTAAACGAGAGGCCCCACCAAACAAACAAACACTTTGACAGAAGTTATACCTCTGGACAACGCTATGGATCTGTTGAACCAATTCTCGAGTCGGCGCTAAAACAACTATTTTTACTCCACTCTTGTGTCCACTCATTAATCGCATAAATGCCGGCAAAACATAGCAGAGGGTCTTTCCTGAGCCCGTCTGAGCCACTCCTACCATATCTCTTCCCATAAGAACTATAGGCCAGCCCTGACTCTGAATAGGAGTCGGTTCTGTGAACTGATCCTCTTTTAGGGCTTCACTTATATTTTGTGGCCAATTGTAGTCTGAGATGTGAAGTACCGGCAGAGGAACGTCTCTTCCCTTCACTTGAATATCGTTTTCCACCCAAAACTTCTTAATCTCATCCATGTCTTTGTCTTCTCTTATATTAACACTTGTCTTCGATTCGATATCCATTGTCTCCATTTGGACACAATTTACTGATAATTTAATTCTAATTTTAACTAATTTTCAAAAACTAATTCTTATTTCAAACAAAATTTAAACGAATTTTTATTTAATTTCGATTCAAATCTTTTTTTATAAAAATGTATGAAATCTATGAAATGCGCGTAAAATAATTGACTCAAATTCTATTCAAAAATCATTTTATATTCAAAGAAATTTTATATTAAAAGTTTTTGTCGTAATTTGTGTTTCGTTTGTTTTGTAAACAAAAACATGTGTTCAGTGTTTCAAATGTTTTCAATTGAATTCAGTTTTAATTTAGTATTAAAT
>JAQFZM010002042.1:0-15173 GCA_034695785.1 Galumna obvia | reverse complement strand
CGTAAGTCTT
Source organism: Galumna obvia (assembly GCA_034695785.1). NCBI lineage: Eukaryota > Metazoa > Arthropoda > Arachnida > Sarcoptiformes > Galumnidae > Galumna > Galumna obvia. The sequence continues at coordinate 15,163 of JAQFZM010002042.1, read as the reverse complement.
TTCTCTATAAATTTGTTTGCATTAGTTACCAGTTTTCAATTGTTACTATAGTGACTGATCATACCTGATTTAATGTAAATATTTATTGAAAACAAAAATATTTCATTAGTAAATTGTGCAAGTATAACTTGCAGAACACAATTAAATAGACCACTTGACGTATGGTATAGTGGTCAAGTGGTCTATTTAATTGTGTTCTGCAAGTTATACTTGCACAATTTACTAATTATTAATCCACACAATTACCAAAACCTTAATATCAAAAATATTTCAATTTAACAAAACCTAATTTACATTAATATAAGCCAATAATTCACTGATTTTATAACCATTTTCTTTTGTTTTTAATAGTATTTTAATTAAATTTAATTAAATCATTTCAAAATGTTTTTTATTTGTTTATACTTTTTAATTAAATTCAAAACAATTTTATTTTATTTATTTAAATAACTTATTTTCTATTTCTCTTTTAATGATATGAAATAATTTTCTAACGAGCCCATCCACACCTCCATAGGGGGCGGGCCATATACCAAAGCGTAGCCTTAATTGTGTTTAACAGATATTTTTAAATATAATTTAAGCTCTTCTCCGGTCTCTCATAATAATGAAATTCGAATAAAAATAAGTGAAAAATATTGATTTCATTGATTTTTTGAAAAACAATAAAATAATATTAATAAGTGATTGCAATGAGAGTTATACTGAAATATCAGTTTTTAGTTATGAATCGGGTTTTCCGAGACATACCATTTATTTGATGTCTTATTTCTTTATATTTATTCAAATATTAGCCCTCAAACTCTGTTTTGTATAACTGAAACTTTTCTAAATATTTTATTTAATCGTTTCTTTAAATGTGAATCAAAATTAAAAATTGTATTTTAAATCAAAATTTTCTCTTATCTCTGAAGTAAAGCCTAATTGTCGGCCAATTTTCCTATTTTTTTATAAATTGAATCTCAAAAAATTATAATTCTTTTATTAAAAGCTAATAATTAATAATAGGTTTCGTTTTCTACCCATCCGTTAGGAAAGCATCGCATCAAAAGTTTTCTGAGTTCGTCGAATATAAATAAGAAAATAGCGAATGGAATGGCTGTAAACCACCAAAAAGGTCTGGTATTCAACATTTTATTAAAACAAATGAACTAAAATATTCAATTAAAGACTTACTTCAAAGGATACATATTTATGCCTTTGTCGAGACCGGGACAGTAAGAAAGGAATAGAGCCATTCCTAACTCAAAGAACATGGCAAATGTGAGCACATGATTCCTAATAAATATAAATCCATTACTAAATGAGTTAATATATAACTAGGAATTACTTCATTCCCTGTTGGAAAATAGAAAGTCTTCGGGTTTTACAACAGACGAGAGCCGCCCATTTAGTGAGCACAACACTGGCAAAGAAGGCTGTGTGACATGTATATTCTAATGTTTTTCTTTGATGGTATGTCTATAATAAAAAGTATTGTTCAATATTTCTTAAATAATTGATTAATTAGAGAACTGACCCATTCCTGTCCATAAGAATCAGTGAGAGCTTGAACAGATTTTGAATCCCATTGTCTTCTAATGCCATATAAATCCCAGGGAAGGAAACCATTTTCAGACATAATAACACAATAAGTGAAAAATCCTGCGAATGCCTGAAAGAATCCCATTTGTCCGTAAGAGACGGACACCAGTCTGTATGACCACAATATAATTCTTCAATCATTTATTAATAAACTTTTTCTTTACCTTTGATTGACTAAACGGTCTTTTTTAGGATTTCTGGGCTTACGTTTCATTATATCACTTTCTGGTCCCTCATATGCCAGAGAAATGGCCGGAACCATATCTGTACCGAAATCAATACATAAGATAGTTATTGCGCCCAAAGCCAACGGAATGTTTAGTGTGAAAAACGCTACAAATGGTGTCATTTCAGGCATTTTGGATGAAAGTGTATAACAAATGGATTTCTTCAAATTATCGAATATAACTCTTCCCTCTTCAATACCCGTCTCTATTGAAGAAAAGTTGTCGTCCAATAGAATCATATCCGCCGCCTGTTTGCTGACATCACTGCCTGCGATACCCATCGCTACCCCAATGTCTGCCTTTTTAAGTGCTGGCGAGTCATTAACTCCATCACCGGTGACCGCAACTATAGCACCTTGACGTTGACAACCCTCTACTATTATTAGCTTCTGTTGAGGTGATGTTCGGGCGAATACAATCTCTTCGTGATTTCTGAGCACTTCATCCAAATCATCGGATGTAAAATCTCTTAAATCTGAGCCGTGAATGACTGCAGCCTTTGCCAGACTTTATGTGATATTCAATGAAATTTTATGTAAAGAATAGACTCTTTCTTCAGACTTACTTCGGATCTACTTTTTCAACCGATACGTGAAGTCTATTAGCGATCTCTTCACGCGTTTCGTTTTGATCTGAAATAATACCAACAGCTCTGGCGATAGCCTTTGCAGTAATGGGATGATCGCCGGTAACCATAATAACTTTGATTCCAGCACTTCGACATTTACTAACGGCGTCCGGTACTGCAGGTCTGGGCGGGTCTATCATTGATACTATACCCACAAATCTAAGTCCTGTCATCGGAAAGTTGTCAATATCGGCATCAAATGGAAAGTCGTACGGATACTTCTCTTTTGGTAAGAACTTATCACACAATCCTTTTAAGAAATACATTTTATATTCAATATTTTATCAAATCTTTTAAACCTATGACTCTTTCTCCTAAAGATCCCAACTCTTCATATGCCTCTTGGAATTGTTGTTTAATTTTAGTGTCCAAGGGTATTTCTTTGCCTTTTGTAATAATTGTGGAGCACTTTTCGAGTACCTTTTCGGGGGCGCCTTTCATACAAATCCAGTGTCCGTTTTCTTCCCGACATTCATCAATAGTGAGCGCATATTTATTCGTAGAATTGAATGGAATTTCATATACTTTGGGATATTTTTTGCGATAACTGTCGACACAACCGGTAATTATCTCCATATACTTAAGAATTGCCACTTCAGAGGCGTCGCCAATCGCTTCTCTGTTTAATTAATTAAAATTTAAAGTTATTTTACTTTTCTTCGAATAATTAGAAAAATTGTTGAATGATTGACCTCTTCAGTGGTGACAATTTGGATTGTCCCTGGGCAAATTCAGCTCTACTGCAGAGACACATAACTTTAATGAGTGCTTTCCACGCGGGGGAATCTAAGTCTGCTTTTCTTCCTACAATTAAATGGTTTGAATACTAAAATATTTGTGAATAATATGATACCGTCTTCGTGTCGGATGAGGTTATCCGCGTCTATAATAGTACTATTACACCATAAGTGCGATACAGTCATTCTGTTCTGCGTTAGAGTTCCCGTTTTATCCGTACATATAGTAGAGGTTGAGCCCAAAGTCTCGACTGCCTGTAAATTCTTGACTAAACAATTCTTTGAAGCCATACGTTTGGCGGTTAAGGTTAACACAACAGTCATTGTAGGCAACAGACCTTCAGGTACCTGAGCTACAATTAAACTAATCACAAATATACAACTATTAATCCAGGCGTAGCCCAAAACGAATGATGTAACTGATCAGTCCAACAGTTATCGATTAGTTATCTCTTATTTAATGGAAGGCCTCAAACTTACTGCCAAAAAGAGCCGCAAAAAATATGGAAACAGAAGTGATTACACTGAGAAAAGCGGCCACATCTTGAGATAGAGGAGTGTCATTTGTTTCCAATCCCGCGGCCAGAATAGCAATGCGACCCATTATTGTACGGTCACCCGTCCGAACAACTATTCCTCGAGCCGTCCCTTTTGTGTTTATATAAATAATATTATTGATATTAAAGGAAAAATAATATAATTATAAACCATATATACCTTCGACACAATTGGTTGAAAAAAATGCTAAGTTTTTTGTTTCTAAAGGATTGTCATGAGTACAGTCTGGGGTTCGGGACAATGGTTCAGACTCTCCAGTAAGTGAAGAATTGTCGACTTTGAGTCCAGCAGATTTAACGATTCTTAAGTCTGCCGGCACCTGATCTCCACCCTTGACTTCAACGAGATCGCCCACAACCAGTTGTTCGACCGGACAGTTTATTTTAGCTCCGGATCGGATTACAGTCGCGCTTCGAGGGATTAAGTCTTTAAATGAGTCCATAATGTTAGCACTTTTTGCTTCTTGATAGTATGAAAAACAGCCAGAAATGAAGACAACGGCTGCTAAGGCCACTCCCAGATATAACTAAAGATATTAAGTAAATCTATGATGATTTGAAATGAGAAATTTGTTCTTTTACATTATCGACGGGCACTTCTTGGGCCTCAAGAGTTGATATTTGTATTCCATAAGCAATAAAACAAAGGGCAGAACCGACCCAAAGCAATACATTAAACCATCCAAACATATTTTCCATAAATCTGACCCATTCTGGAGTTATTTTAGGAGGTGTTATAGAATTGGGTCCGTCTCTTCTAAGAATTTGTTGGGCGTGATTTGGTGTCAAACCCTTTATAACATTTATTCAAAAATGAATTCTTTACTAACAAAGGTTCTTGGTTCTTACCGTCTCTGAATTGGTTTCAAGTCTTCTGCATAAGTCATTCAAAGGAATGATGTGGTCATCCATCTCTACCTCTCCTTTAAGACTTTCCATTTCTTCTTTCTTTTTGGATTTTTTCTTCTTTTGTTTCTTAAGAGAAGAATCATTTCCTTCTTTTTTATTCCTTTTCTGATAACTAATCGTTTGAATGTTTTCATTTTCATTGACGTCGAGGAGGTTTCGTTGGCCGCCCTTTACTTCGTACTGATTTGAAACCGAAAGTTAATTTGAGATAATGTTTGCAAAAAAGTTTATTTAATAAACTATATTTAGAAGAAAGAATTTCTACCTTTTTAGACATTTTAAGCAAATTCTGTAAATGTCTTTCACCAAAAGACGAGTGAAAAGGAATTAACTAATTTATATATTGGAAACTATTCTTGAAAATATCCGATTAGTAATGACAACGAATTTTTTAACACTTTTTGTGTTGAAATCTAATGAATGACTAAAGAAAATTTCGAATTAAACTTTGCTTTAGATCTAAACATTTCTAATTATTTTATAAAAACAAATCGAAAATTTATTGAAAATAAGTAAAATGAGGCAGAAAATTATTATGACCTTAGTCTTTTCATTGCCTTGCATACATTCATCTTATTTTTTTTAATATTCTTTTAAATTGTCTCAATTCACCATGATATTTTTAAGTTTTTATCTTTGGGATTCATAATTTATATTCTTTTATATAATTATTTTAGATCTGATATTAAATAATTTTCATTAAAATTAAATATTATATATGATTTCACCTAAAATTCATTTAAATTTTGGTGAAAATTCAATATTTATAACTTAATGTCAAAATTTATTTAATTTAAGTTTATTTTTGTATTTCTTTGGATAAACCAATTGATTGAAGTTAACTTTAATTAAAATTAATTAATATTTTTTGTGTTAATTCATTGCTTTTTATCATTAATTTGATTTTCTCAGTCATCCAAAGTTTTATTGAGAATAAATATATTGTTTTGACGTCAAATGAAATACAAAAATTGTTTTATTTAGGAATTCCATAGAAATTGTTTTTTTTATTTCACTAATTCATTGAATCATTTGATATGCCTTTCATTTGGAATATCGTTTGATTCAATCATTATTTCAATAATTTATACAGAAATATACACTATTTATATACAGTATATAGAATTATGTATAGATTTATGAAAAGATTGATGTCAACTTTACTAGTACCAAACTATCAAATATTAATTTTGATGTATATTTCCATTCATTGTTTATTCAATTGTAATGTTTTGGTTATTAAAAATATAGATATCATAGTTTTATAGTTCAGTTATTTTCTTTTAGATAAACTATTTTATTAAATCAATTAATTAAATTTTAGCTGAGAATCAAATAATGACATCATTAATATTATCAGTGAAATAATGAAAATTTTCATTTGAAATGCAATAGTATTTAGTAGAGAAGTATATAATTTATTTCATGAATTTTACATTTTTGAGATATAATCAAATGTTAATCAGATTTTAGAAGTGAAACATTGAAAGGGAAGTGAAGTGAAGTCTAACAATAATTTTATGACATAAATTGATAATTCAATCACAAGTTGATCGGGTTGTCTACAATTATCCTTTTTTTTTCTTGTTCTCAGTTTTCAATTGTCGGAATTGGAATAATGTTTACTATTACTTCTTCCGGAGTTTTGTTGACATTTGATTATATGAAAGCTTCTGACAAAACGTTTAAGTTTTTGCTGTATTTGAGTGGAGAGACATTTGATAAGATAGAGAAAAGTTAATTATGTTTTGAGTGCCATTCTTTAGCTTTAATTAAAACAATGATTTACTTTCATATTTGTCTGGCATTTGGTTCATATATTCGTAATATATTTGAAAATAACTCCTTTAAGCAATTTTTATATTCATTTCTCACGCAATAAAAATATTTTGAGTGAGGCCTCAAAAAAATGACTTCAAGTGAACTAATTATTTGGACGTCATCTTAATTATAATCATTAAAATTCTAACTAAAGAGTTATCTTAAATTTAAAACAAATGATTGAAACAATTTTCTTATCTTAAATATCCATTAGAAGAGATTTTTTTGGTTTTATGGCTTTATTTCAAATATTTTAAATATAATAATATAATATTTTTTGTTTAAAGAATACAATTTTTAAATTTTTGGGTCAACTTTTAAATGCGGTTTAACTTTTGAAGTCTCTAAAAGTTTTTCTTTGAGCTTAAAATGTTTGTCTAATTCTCCGATCGTTTGTTTTTCACAGTTTTCATAATATTTGAGTCGCGAAACAACTTTTCAAAACATTGGATAAAATATTAAATGTATAATAAAATTAGTCTAAATTCCGCTCAAATCATATATTATTTCTTATAATTATAAATCATTCATTCGGTTCAACGACACTAACCAACAGTTTATGTTTAAATCTATTCAAAATAATTTAGATTTGATTGAAAACTTGTGCCAAACTTTCTATTGTTTAGTTTTATTTCATTCGTTTCCTAATAGTCACGAACTTATCATTAAAAGTATTGAAAAAATAAATATTTAATTATAGAGAAAAACTTAATTAATTGAAGAGTGAACTCAACTTTGAGAAAAAGAAAGCATTCATTCATTCATTTATTCATTCACTCATTTAGTTTATATTCTGACTATAAAAATGGTTAATTATTTGAAGTCATTACAGCAAAGGAATCTTAAATTTTCCACGGTAACATTTTTGGCTACAATTAATTCAAGATTAATTAATTTATAGAATGAAGTAAATTGTTTTTAATATAACATTTATAGCATTATTTGCATAATTCACAGATTAGCCATTATTAACAAAGTCTGTCAGACATAGCCTAACAAATAACTCAGTTTCTAAGTCTGGAATAGAGTGTAGAGAGTGGAGAGAAGAGAGTGGAGAGTGGAGTAGGTCATTTCATTGTATTTTAAGATCATAATACATATTCTTTTGTAAATACTTTAGGTTTAGGATCATATTTTCACGATTTTTCATTTTAGACATTATTTGATATTCGTTTGAATTATGAAATAATGAGAGAGAGAGAGAGAGAGAGAGAGAGAGAGAGAGAGAGAGAGAGAGAGAGAGAGAGAGAGATTTAGTTTTTATTATTTAAGTTTGAAACTAAAAGTTATTCACTTTATTTCTTATCAAACATTTGTTTAAAAAATGCGATTTTCTTTAAGAGTTGTTTCATATTAAAGCCACTGATAATAAAGTTTATAAACTAAATAAAAAAGTGATATCACATAGGCTTTCATAATAATAATAATAATAATAAGTATAGAAAAATATTTGACATATAATAAAACGGACGGCCTTTATCTTATCCTTAATTATGTGAATTTCAAACCATTTTCTCGATTTCATGGAAATCTAGGATAGGTTTGGATAAACGCTTCTCTTTTATTCTATATTTTTCAGATTAAGTGAAAAGAAAAGTTGTCTCAGTTTTAGAAAATCATTTTATTCAATCATTTATTTAAATCCGAATAAGTTTTAGAAAAAATATAAATCAATAAATTTCACGAAATTAATTGAAAACTACTAAATGTGAAGAATTCCAAAATAAATGACTATAATTGGAGTTTTTAATTGAAAGTATTTAATATATATAGTTGAGTTTATATTGATCTTGTTTGGTTTTGTGTTGTTTCTTAGATAAACCTAATTTGATGTGAAAAATCTATTTTTGAAGTTTTAATAATTAAAGTTTGTGTTAAGTAAACAAATTATAAATTGTGATTAAAGTTAATGATTAAATTTTGTGTGAATTTAAAACTGATCTATTAAACTATTGATTGGAAATCAGGATAAACATAATTGAGAACTTGTTTTGAGAAAAAATGATAATTCACTGTAGAGTTGTGTCTACTCTTAGTGGTCAAAGTGTATCAAAGCATTCATTGATATTTTTAGCGGTAATCATATCGAAATCGATATCAATTTATGCGACAAATGATCTAAATCTAAGTGATGTGAGTAGTGATGGTCACACTTACGATCAAATTCATAGTAAACATCAAATAGAAAGCCATCGATCAGTAGAAACACCGTTTGTTCGGCAAAATTATCAATGGGTTTATAGCAGTAATAATAATAATAATCACATGAATGTCGGCACTGATGAACAGCCGTCAGCGTTGACCCAAATCGATCGATTCTTCAACACCGGGAGGTTTAGTGATAGCTTCAGCGTTAGCGGTCATTTCCCTTTTGATTACCATCAGAAGTAAGCTTTTGCTTACATTTCGCTACACTTTTCGAAAATTTTATTTTCAGAAAATTTGATTTTTGTATAAAAAATGATCGAATAATTCAATCGAAGATTTATTTTTCTCGTTTTCCTCTCAATCTTTAAGGAATGAAATGATAGAAAATTTGATTAAAATTTTGTCTTTAAATCTCTGATTTCCAAAAATGATTTAAAATTAACTCTTTTTTTTCATTTGAAAATCAGATAAAAAGTCAGACTTTAAATAGAATTTTTGAACTTTTCTTAAATGCTTTCAAATATTTAATTGAAATTTAGTTTTTTTCAGTTTAATTTCAATTATTTCAACTCTAATGAAATATACTCTCATTGTAGGCATTCAACATAAGTATAATACCTTGAACTTATTTGTCACCTAGTGAAAATATACATTCATTTCAATGTCTTCAATAAAATACAATTGATTTAATAAAAATATATTTAATGGATGAGTAATTGAAAAATTACATTGATTATCTTGATTATGATCCAGTTGGGACAACACTGGATAATCATATAATTTAAATCTTAATTTTAATAAAATTATGAATTAATAGACGGAAACGTCAATTATTTTGATTATAGACATTGAAATGAAATTTTCTTAACTGAAATACTATCAGAAGAGAACAGAAGAGAACAGAAGAGAACAATAGTTTAAAAATTCATTTGCGAGCAAAGACTCACCAATGCATTCAAATACAATACAATTGCCTCATTCAGTTAATTATAGTCTTGCAATTTCTTGTGATTTATTAAATCATTTGAATCGAAACCTGAAATTATGGGACAATCATTTTTACTTCATTATTAGTTTCCTACCAACTACTGTCTCTGTCTCTCTCTCTCTCTCTCTCTCTCTCTCTCTCTCTCTCTCTCTCTCACACCCAAAAAATGTGCAGGGATATTATGAAGAATGTATTTGTTTGAAAATGTTCAAAGTATATAGTGATGAATTGAAAATTAATTCAAGTGTGACTTCGATACTTGGTTTTTATTTATGAAATCTTTGAAAATAAATGAATTCAATCAAATTAAGTCAAAGTCGTGATCACAGATATAATTAACATTTATTGCTCTCATTATTCTTATATTTTTTAACCGATAATCACTAAATATTATATAAATCGGATTCATCTTTAAATTTATAAAAAATATTTGAAAAATGCTTTTGAAATGATGAGGAAGTTAGAAGTTGCTTGATCAATTATTTATCAGCTTAAACTATAATAACTATTTAAAGTATGTCTGAAGACTCGCTTATTTTTTATTAGGATATTTTTAGAACAATTTCTATTTAATTTCAATTTAAAAAATATTTCTAAAATTGTTTTATTTTTATTAAATAATTTAAAATAAGAGTTCAACAAAACATTTGAATTAAAATAAGGCATTTGTTTGACTCTGTTTTGAAAATTAATGTTTGGAGACAAACAGAACAGCATCTATCAGAATTAATGATTGAATTTAGAATAATTAAGGCTAATTCAAAAACATTGTAAAATGTTTCTAATCTTTTCAGTATTTATGATTCAAAAGTGTATTTAAAGAAATGAAAAAATAAGTTGAAATCAAACTTTTTTCGATTGCACTCCAAAACTGACATAAGTTTTGATTTATTTTCATTTAAAACCCACACATTTCTTTACTTTAAAACTGAGTCATTTTCGCCTTTAATTTTATCTTATTTTTTAATAATTGCTTTAAATTTCTTGACTTCAAAGAAATAATTAATTTTTCAAAAAAAAATTCAATTTATTTGTGTCTTAAAACTCAATTTTTTGGTCAAATAAATGAAATGTTTGTTTTCAAATGAAATATTTGAGAAAAGTGTGTGCAGTAAACACTTGATCTACAGTTAATGGGGTTTATTCAGTAAAGATGTATATCTTTATAGAAATTAGTGAAATAATGATTTTATCGTTTTCTCATCTTTTATTTTATTTACTTTTGTTTAAATAAACTTTTATTAGCGTTGAATTTTAATTAGATCAAGATTTGCTAGATGATAAAACATTATTTTCAGTTCTATTTTCAGCGCAAATGTTTACTCAACTTAATAAGATTTGTTTTTTATAATTTTGCCATGATCAATCATCAGATTGATAGGAAACAATTTCTTAACTCTCTAGTCTAGCAATAGTATCAATGAAAGAATTTTATACCTAAAATAAAGGGTTGATTTCACTGAAAACAATCAGAATATATTACTTTAGACTCTTTTAGTATTTATTTTTATCGAATAAATTATTTTTGGATTTATTATCTTTTAATATATTTATTATAAATAAGTCAACAAATGATTGATATAATTCTGTTTTTGTTTGTTTTTATTCCTATTTGAAAGTAATTTGAATTCACTGAAAGAGTTCATATAAATATAGTTTCGATTTTCTAATCAATTATTTTAATGATTTGTTTATAGTTTGAAAACTATTATAAAAAACTAATTTTCCAATCAATTTGAATAATACGTTTGAAAATAGAACTCTGTATTGCACTCATAATCTTCCATCAAATAAGTGCTTAAATCTATTATTATTGGATTAGTTTTCATAAGAAGTTTATTGAGAATTAGGTTAGAATTAAAACAATTACTTAACAGAAAGTTAAGTCACTTCTTCGATTCATAACTAAAACACATTTCAAAAGTAAAATTCAAATCAAAATAGATTTTATCATTTAATTAAATGACTTAATGCCTATTAAACAGTGATTCTGTACCACATTCTCATCAAAACAATTGATTTTCATTTCGATATTTTATTTATTTTATTAATTAAATGTAATCCGATATCTAATTGAATAATAGAAGCGGACACTCATTTGAACGATCGATGTTATCATTTCCTTCAATGAAAAGTATGCCTTCATTACCGACAATTCCAGATCTGATCCACTTATCATATCCTTCTTCAAAACATTTCCTACAAAAAGATGGAGAAATGATTTATAATTATAAATACACTTTAAATGAAAATAATTACGACAATAACCAAAACAAGAATAACAAAGATTACGGTCACGAAATCAAAGGCTACACCACTCACGACGATCAGTATAACCACCGGCGCTGGCAATTCACTGACATTTACGATCACTCTTACCACCGAACTTACGATAACGAAGTTCAGTCTAATTATGATTTCTCACGAAATGCTCTCTGGAATGAAAGATATCCACATTTCCGTCAAACCTATCACTTGAATAATGAATATCTGCCTCAAAGCCGGACCAGAAGAACCCATTTTTCACACAAGAGTTTATATTTTAGAGATAAAAACAAAATCTATTCAAATAATAATAAACGAATTGTTAAAAATGACGACTTTTTTGATGAATTGCAGTTCAATTGGAATTTAGAGCCGAATAATGACCCGAATAAATACCGTTTCAAACATTTGTCTTTCAACTAATTTTGTGAATTCAATTAATTATTTTATAAACATTTATTTCAAATTCGTTTAAGTTTTATATAACTTATATAGTTATTTGCTTTAAATTTAATTTTGACTCAAATTATTAGAAAATTGTATTAAAGTTTTCCAATAAAATTAATGAACGAATGAAACTCAAAATTCAAGTCCAAAGATTTCATTAATGATAACAAGTATTTTAAGTTATTTGGTGTTTGGTATTTGGCGATTGGCAACAACTCCTGCAAAATAATCAGTGACGAACTCGATTGAACTTTACTAGAAACAAAATAGACTGAGCCCCAGGAAAGGGCATCTTTTATTTTTAGTACGCACTAATTGAAACTTTCTATCCCTTAGACGACGGTCTTAAGGTCAACAATGCTTTAAAAAGTGGTCTAACTTTGAATTGAATGAAATGTCAAAAATTGTTTAGAAAACTATATTTTTCTTAATTAAATTTAAGTTATTAATAATTGAATTAAATTAAATTATAGTTTAACCAAATCGTGATAAAACTGATTACACTTTTTTTTTAAAAACAAAGAAAGAGATAATAATTTAATAATAGTTTAATCATTTAATCATAACAATTATCGCTTAAATTGACGGTTGATTCTAGACTTTAAATTCCTTTAATATTGAAAAGAATTTAATTATATTTAAAAATATTTAAAACATTGTTTCGCTTCAATGAATCAAAAGTTTCATTTTCTTATTTGTTGTCATTTTATTTATTCTTAGAAAGAATTCTATTTATTTTAATTTATTGAATTAAAATTCTTTGTTAGTCATTTATGAAATGTCCATGATAAATAATTGTTGGCTATTGAACTTTCAAATGACTCGAACTGAATAACTTATTTAAACCGAATCCATAATAAAATAGAGAAGACGTGAATATTTTCCTATTTTTTTAAAAAAATAAGTGGAGAAGAAATAAAATTTTATTATCTATTCATTTGTTTAAGTTTTCTTATTTCTCTATAACTATAATAAAAGTATAAAAACATTAAATAAATTATTAAGACTTTTTTTGGGCAAAAGGTATAAAATACTTGTTATATAAAAGTTTGTTTTATTTTAATATAAATTTTTGTAAAAATCCATTAGAAGTCACGAATAGTTTTGATTTTATTCATAAGATTTCTCTCTTAAAACTAATTGAAAACAAATGTTATAAAAAAAATAAAAAAGAGTTTCGGTTTTGAGACCAAAAAAGTTTAATAACTCTTCTTTTTTTCTAATATTGGAAATAATGTTATAAAAAGTAGAGAATAGAGAGAAGCGAATAATTAGTGAAGTCGTGATTCAGTTAATCCATAATTCCTTTTATATGACTCTAAATAAATACTAATTTCACGACTTCTTTGAATTTTGGTATTTCTCTTCGCGTAAATTCATTGGATGTTTAAAATTATATGTTTTGTATTATTTAAAATACAATTTCTTTTTCTACTCAACTATTCAATAAAAATATCGTGTTATCTGACTATTAATCTTAACCGACACATTTTTACAGTTATAGGGAGAGAGAAGGGGAGAGAGGGAGGGAGAGGAGAGGAGAGGGGAGGAGAGGGGAGAGAGAGAGAGAGAGAGAGAATTTAAATTATTTTCGTTTAATAGGCCGTTGACTTTTCCCCTAAGTTTGTCTCATCTTTGAAAATGAAATTATGAAGAACTGAAAGCACATTATATTGAGATTCATTCAACTATGGCTCTGGGGTTGAGTACGAAATAAGACTTTGGGCTAAAACTTAACAATAATATATATTTAGTATTACATATTATTTAAATTTGATACTAACATAGATTTCTCAGAAAACATAACCTCTAAAATCCAAGAAATTACTTAAAAGTATTATCTTTAGTGAAAAATATTTAGCCCTAGGTCAATGCTTCAATAAGAAGAAGTTCCACCAGAAATGCTATTTTCTCCAAAAAATTATATCACCTTTATTTGCATAATTAACCATGCAGCAATATATTAAAATTTATAATTACCTTAATTTAAGTGACATTATTTAAAACATTTTCTTTAAAATAATCTATCAATAAATATATCAATAAGTTTGTCTCTTTAAAAGTATATAAGTTTTATCATTGAATCATCAAGCAAAATCTATTAAATTATTGCCAAAACAAATTTGAATATACAAAACAAAACATATAATTTAATAAATTTATTAACTAATTGTACTTAATTTTAGATTTAAATATAATATCACTAAATAATTGAGATGACCAAGATTCAATTATCAAATAATTCAACAATAGTACAATTATCTCTACCATTTAACAATAGATTCAATTTTTACATAAAATCTAGAGAAATGTAACATGAGTTGATTTAAGCAAGGTGATTTAAAGTAAAGTTTAAAAATTTGAAAGTTAAGGATTTATCAAGTATATACTCATTTCTAGTTGAAATCCTGACTGTACTTCATCATAAGACAGATTTAGTAATTTGAAAATCGTGTGAAAATATGTTTAGTTAATTAACAGTTGTTTCTAAAAGAGTATTTCAAAGATATTAAATATGATTTTAATATTTTTAACGACTAGTATATGGAAATTATGAAAATTTTCGATGAATTTAATTTTATTCGTGAATTCGTGATTAAATTTAAGAAAAAAAATTATTATTTTAAAGTATTTGACTTTTAATAAGAATATAGACTTTGAATTAGAGCTCAAACGGTTAGTAAAGTTTGAGATCATTGAGACCTTATTCATTCAATCATTGATTGTAATAAACAGAGTTTGTTATGTTATTTCCTTACAAACTAAAGTACTAACACAAATAATTATAAGAAAAATACCCACATTTTTCTAAATTATTGGATCAATATTCTATTAAAAAGTTAAATCTAATT
>JAQFZM010002041.1:0-15175 GCA_034695785.1 Galumna obvia | reverse complement strand
TCATTCCATTTAATTAATAAAAATACTCTTAATTAAAGATAAATATCTCTATTCTGTCCATCAAAATGTTTAGTTCTCTTTCCATTAAACTTTGTTTCGGATGATTACAAGTTTAAGGGTTTAACTCTTTTTTTGCTTTTTTTTTGAGTTTGAGTTCTGTTTTCCGCTTTTATGAGTCGACCGAAAGTTTTTCTGAGAAATTTGTTTTTCACATAAAATATAATTTAAATATTGAATAGCATTTCATTGGAAGAAACAAATTATTTAAATTGAGTTAAGAGTCAAGACTAGAGTCAGAGTTTAGACTACCAGTGCTGTAGTGTTTGTGGTGAACACCAGCATTGGATGGAGTGGCAGTCGAACAGAGAGGCAATTGAACCATTGAACCGGAAGCATCCATCATCAGTGGCGGGAACCTATAAGGGACGCACATCTGCCAAAACGCTGTCCCGCCATTATCGCCATCAGTTTAGACTTTTTCCATGTTTTTCATACGAAAACTTGTAAAAAGCCTCACTTTTTATCTCTTGGACTTTGATTTTTATTTATTCATTGAATATAAAGTTTATTTAATTTGTATTTTTAACGATTTAAGTATATTTTCGTGATTCAATTGAAACGATATTGGCTTTAGTTGTGAATAGCCTGTGCTTATACTTATACCAGTGCTCTGTTTATTTGCCGCTTTTGTTTCATAGTTTCAAAGTTTGTATGAATTTATGGAGTTTTGTATTTATTTGTCAAAACAATTATTAATTTAAGAAAATTTTAGTAAATTATTTAATAATAGCTCTAATAATACGAGACTTTTATTTATTTTTATTGCATTTTATTTTGTTTTTTATGTTTGAAATTATTATTTATTAATAGAATCACTTATTAATCATTTATTGTTTTTTGTTGTTCCAAATCAGACAAGTGGTGACCCGAAGTATTTTGGAGACACTTAATGATGTCGATCCCAATGATATTCACAGAGTTATGGCTGTTATTTCGAGGTTAGCCTCTGATAACGGTATGTAAACTATTCACACAATTCTTTAAATGATCGCTAATTTATATTCAGTTATTTTTCTTTATTTTGTTTTTACGTTTGAATTGTATTTTGTTTTGTTTTTTAATTTTTTTTAACGAAAACTATGTTTGAATAGATTAGACATAATTATCATTAATTATTTTAACTTTTGTTGTCAGAGCCCAGCATTAGAGCAGAACTCGTCGAACAAATACCTCAAATTGGAGTCCATTTATCGCAAACAAATATTCTTCCGAATGTAGTGCCTAACAATGTTTTACCCATTTTGGAACAGTTTTTAACCGACACAAACAGTCAAGTAATTGAATTTATAACTATTTTTCCTTTTTATTCAATGAGTTTTTGTTTGTTTAGGTCAGAAAAATGACACAAAACGCTTTCGTCCTATTATTGGAACATAGATTAGTACAAAATAGTGAGTTCTTTGACAGAGTATTTGTTTTAAATCGATTAAATGTTTTTTGTTTTGTTTAAAGGCTTTTTAGAGGAACGAATTTGTCCGCTACTCATCCAATTAACAGATTTCTCTAATTTGGATGACTATCGTATGGAAGCGGTCGGCGTAAGTCTTAACTGATTTCTCAATTGTATATAATTTATTAGAAAAACAGAAACAAATAGGCGTTTACTCAATGACCCGTATATTCAATATATTCTGCGATTTTTTTTCTGTTGATTACAAAACCCTTTTTTATATTAATTATTCGTCAAAATCAGTGATCAGATGTTATATTTTGAACGTCAAAAGCGTTAAATAGTTTTTATGTTATTAGTTTTAAAACAATTAATTTTTAATTTAGAAAAAATAAATTGTGTTTTGACTCAAATCAGATCAGCACAAGTGATAAGTAGTCTATTTTTCGCTCAAACAAATAGAGGGATGCATTAACTAAGTATATATATTGGGCTTATGACGGGTTGTATAGTGCTCTCACTCTTCTCTAATTAATCTTAAGATTTCTTGTGATGAATGTTTCGGGTGTTTGGCTCCCATGACTCGATTTTGCCTGAAAGACATGGGTAGTGAGATGTGAGCGCATAACCATCATCTCACTACCTTGTCTTTGACGCGATGTCGAGCCCGACTCACACCAGACACCGATCTATATCTGTCAATAGATTTTAATTTAATGTCATTATTGAAAAATGTATACTTTTTTCACAAAAATTAGAAAAACTTAATTCAATTAATTCTGAATTTCGTTTATTTATTCTGTTTTTTCTTCTTTTATTTCTATTTCTTCTACTCTTTATTCACGATTTGTCACATGATTTTTGATGTGATGTGTAATCTATTATTAGTACTTTTGGACGATTTCTCCTTCAGTTTATTGCGAACTCTACACATCTCTTAATTATATGACTCTTTTGAAAGTTTTATTCATTTTGTGTGTAAATACAGTTTGAGAGTTGTTTTGGTTTTGTTTGGTTTGTTGTTATTTTATTGAATTTAAGCTCCGAATGAGCGCCAAATCAATAGCATAGCTTTTCATTGTTTTATCATTTGTTCGGTTCCTAATTAATGCTGTTTTGGTCTAAATTGATTGACCTTTTGGTGCAGTGGCGCAGACATCAAAGAGGCTGATGAAATGTAAACCATTGCCATATCACAGCCACCTTTGATGATCTCTGCCAATGCTGTCGACAGCAGACTCTCTGTGCGATAACGCGAGACAAGAGATCGCGACTCAATATTTTATTAAAATGTGTTACGATTTGTGGCATTTATGTCGTGCAAGTTGGCAGTGATCTGTTGGTTAAGAATCATATCACAGCCTACTTGACACGACTTAAACCACAACCAAATCATCTCAAACTAAATCCTTTTAATTCGTCTAAATTTAAATACAATTTTTGTTTATCATATTTGAGACCAGTTTTGATGCCATCTTTACTTTGAATTCAATGTACTCTTCATTTGATTTGACGGCACATGTGATTCAAAGTGTTATTTTGTGGTTGACTCGACTCACGAAGTGGTTGTGATGTGTCGTCTAATTACTTAAGTCGTATCACAGCCAGCTTTGATGAGTTCAGTTGTTCCACACATTCCACACTTTACAGGATTGCATTCCATTCACTTTTTTATTGAAATGTTCACATTTCTCAGCAAAACTCGATTTTCTCTTAAATCGTTTCTCATTAAATCAAAAATCAAACCATTCATTAATATTAAATGAGTACTAATCCTGTCGTTTAAAATCTTATCCATTCCTCTAAAACATGTTTTTGAAAACTAATGATTTGATTTTCAATATTTTTGTAAGACATATATCCACCCATCAAAGAGCTAGTGATGTGTTGTCTCAAGAAATGTTGTGTTCATATCACAGCCGCTTTGATCGGTGGAAATACTGTAATTTTTGTTTTTTTATTTAATTTAGTTTTTGATTATTTATCATTCAATCACTGATTACTCGGTTCGAACCAATTTATCACTGAATCCTATGAATACTATTAAAGGGTTGAAACATCTCTTAATTCTTATTTCCTTACATGTTTTCATTTTTTTTCCTCAAAAGTTATAAAATCATTCTAAAGATATTGAATTTCAAAAATATTATGACATTTCATTCGTTTGCATCTTATCTCTAACTTTGAGTTTTACTCAAAAGTGAAAATTTATCGATAATATGCTAATAGTTTTTCAATAAAAAAATTATCTTAAAGTTTGTAAATAAAATATATAAATCCTTTTAAAAAGAAGCGACAATTCCAGTGATAATTCACCCAAAGATTAAAAATTTAAATATTTCGTGAAAAACATTTAATAATTGATGAACCCTTTTGACAGATGATGAGCAAAATTGTCCGCTTTTTGGGTAAAAATCTAACCGAGAAGTTATTGCTCCACACTTTTATAAGACTCTGCGCTGATGTAAGCTTTCACGTAAGGCGTGTCTGTGCCGCCAATTTTGGGGAATTCTGTTCAGTTGTTGGACAACAATTGACTGAAACTGTTCTGGTATTTACTCCTATCTATGAAATTCTTTAATTAATTATGAATTTTATTAAAAAGTTACCGAAGTTTCAACATTTGTGTCAGGATAGTATATGGGGCGTAAGGAAATGTTGTGCCGATGTTTTTGTTCCGGTGGCCATTACTGTATCCAATAAATTAAGAAAAGAAGTGTTGTCTCCACTTTTTGTTAATCTTTTGAACGATCAGTCGCGTTGGGTATGTCTTAATGTCTTCAAATTCTTTAATTAATTTAATTAATTATTATATTTGAAGGTAAAAAGCGGTGCCTTTCAATCATTGGGACCATTCATATCTACTTTTGCCGATCCGACAAAGACTGGTCTTTACTATTCAGATAATGGTGTTATAGTTATCGAAGATCAGAACAGTAATGATAGCGGTTGTAGTGCTGGCAGTGAATCGGCCACAAATTCTCCCATAGAAATAGATGTGGATGAAGTCGAAGAAATTTTGAGCGATGAATTACCTCAAACATCGATTTCATCTGAAGAACAGTCAAAGAATGAAACCAATGAATTCAGTCAATTTCAGTTCTGGAGAGTTCCTATTCTTGATATAGATTTGGACATTGATTTGGATTTAGTTTCCTCTGAAATTTTTGAACAAAATTCAGCCCTAATTGGAGAACAAACCGTTGAAATTAAAAATGAGTCAAATTCTCTGAATAACTCTGAATCAACGAAAGGAGAATTTGGAACAAATTTATGTGACGATCAAAAAGAACATACTCTTAGAATGGGAGGACAGTTGGATCACTTGCAACTAACAGACAAAAATGATTCAGAACAAAATCAAATTGGTTTTAGAGATACTAATACTCGAAAAACCCCTCAAGGAATTTATGAAATGGAAATTCTTCAACATAGTTTTCAAAATTGGCCTGGATATGGTCCTAATTATGAAGTAAATTCATCGGAAATAACAATACCTCGTGAAGGAGTAGTGGGACCTCTGTTTGAATATTTGAACGATAAATCTGAGTCGAGTGACCTCATGTCGTACACATTTGGCGAGTCTTTGCCGATGGGATCCGGTTATATGTTTCCATATAGAAGAGCACCGCCTTCTCAGGATATAATTCCAAACGATCTTTTAGAGCATTACCTCTCAATGACTAATCCTATTAATTATCAAACAATTGATCCCGATTTATGTCATCACTGCGCTTATAGTCTGCCAGCAGTGGCCCTGACTTTGGGTCGACAGAACTGGTCGTGTCTGAGAGAAACGTATGAGATTTTGGCCGCTGAAATGCAATGGAAAGTTCGGTGGACTCTGGCCTCCTCTTTGCATCAAATGTCACATATCTTAGGCTCTGATTTAACGACAAGAGATCTTTTGCCCATTTTTTTAAGTTTTATGAAAGATTTGGATGAAGTTCGTTTTGGAATTCTACAAAATTTAGCCGCTTTTCTCAAATTATTACTCAGACCTCAACAACAGGGAATACTTCCAAAGATATCAGAGTTTTTGAAAATGGATAACAATAAGAACTGGAGATTCCGACACACTCTGGCCCTTCAAATTATTGACTTGTCTCACATTTACACCAGTTGTGAGATAAGGGAATACTTACTTCCAATCGGTTTAGTTTTGCTCAATGATAAGGGTATGAGTTTTCTATGATTTTTAGTTTACGCTATGATTTCCTCTTTGACTAATAATTTGTTTATTTTATATTATCTTAAAATAGTATCTGAGGTCAGATTAGTGACGGTTCGACTTTTAGCTATTCTCATGAAACACATATTCAAAACTCATGTCTTTAATTCGTCCACTAATTTGGACAACAAATTAGAAATCATTGAAGACCTGAACTCAAGATTTGCGGAATCAAATAAATGGATCCAAAGACAAACTTATGTTTTGATTTGTGAACAATTAGTGGGAAACCACTCGTTGTCTACTGATTTATTTATCGATAAAATGCTCGAACATTTGCTCAATTTGTCTGAAGATAAAGTACCAAATATTAGACTAGTTTTGGCGCGAACTATAGCACATACTCTATGGCCAATCGGTTAGTGTTGTGCCAAATCTGTCAACAGATATACCTTTACTTTGAGACCTGAATTTAACTCTTCTTTTCTTTTCTGTATTTTAGCTCAATTTAGATCTCATCTGAGAGTTCAACAAACTCTGGAAGACCTACAATCAGATAAGGATAAAGATGTTAAGAATCAGTCACTGGCCGTCTCTTTAGACAAACCAATTGAGTGCACAAATTCGGTAATAAATCAATAGTTTTGTTAATAATTTGGTTATTAATCAGCTTTTAATCAATTTTTAGGACAAATAATAAAATTATAATTAAAGCAGTGATTACTAGTCGAAGAACTGGTGATACGCTCTAACCACTGATTGGATGCCATAAAATAACACTTATTTTAATAATTGATTTTAAACATTGAATATAACTTTAAATCAATTTTATAATTATTTATCTAAAGTTAAGTTTGTTTTTCAAATAATTATTTGTGAATCGAGTTTTTAAAATCATTCCTTAGATATTGTTTTTAGTTTTTTAATTGAAATATCAAACTGTGATATAAATCATGGATCGATTAAATCTATTTACAGTCAATAGACGACAGATCTCAACAATTTTATCAGAAATAGTTCCCAGACTTATCCTGGAAAGGGTTTACAACTATCACATATTTTTAGACTTTTGTTTAAATTTGGTTTTAGTTTTCGAACTTAAGGTCAGAAAATTAATGGTTTATGTGTTGAATATTATTGTCGTTATTTGACAGTATTTATATTGGAAATGGTCTGTGATATTGAGCACAAGTCATATGTTGTGCCCATAATTTCATTCAATTAAAGTTTTTTTTGTTTTGTTTTGTTTTATGTAAAAACGTTTAGAATAAAACCTTTTTTCCCTTTAGTTCTAATTATTTGATTAAATACCAAAATTATCGTTTGTTTTATATTAAACAAAACGAGAGCTCAACTAAACATTTATGAAATCAATTTTTATATAAAATTGTTTTTTCATAAATTAATTGAATTTTTGATGTCTTTTTGGATTTTATTAGAATTTGTAAAATTAATTAAATGGATTTCAATTGTTTTTGTCTGACGTTTCCATTGCTTTCAATTTATATTCCTCTTTGAGATGAGTGGCCATCGCTTTAATACCATCAAAAGTTTCCTCTCCAGTCGGGACAATGAAACGGGAGGGCAATACAAAACCATAGGTTCCCGTATCTCTCAGTTCGAAAGTATAGCTATATTTGATGTCCGCCACTCCGTGCGCCCAATCTATTCAACAAAATTATTTATTTCTTTTTTGGAAATATTTGTGACAAATTTCAAAGTAATACCATCTGCACCGCCGGCCGCTGCGTATAAAATCCTAGTACTGGTACCCACTTTGTAATCTGTGCCATATCTTAGTTTAAGCGCTTGGGCTCCCTTTTGACCCATTGTTAATAAATCGTTGTACTGTTTTGGCAATTCTGATGTCCAACCCCTTACAATATACACAATATTTAATAACTCCATAAAGTAAAGTGAAAATAATGAACTAACCAGGGCGTCAAAATGAACTGTGAATATGAATGCATTGCGATATACATCTATTTTGAAAATTTATTAAAATTGAATCACTTATAGTGTTGTGAGTATTGGCACTACTTATGAGTAGTCAATGAATAATACCATACTTTAATGTTTTCCTTTTTTGATAAAATGTATTCAGAGATAGCCTTTGTCTCGGGTTCCGAAAAAGGGTGAGTTCCATGATATGTTTCTGAACAAGGATATGAACTGCTACCAGCACTTCCCCAGTGATGCGCGTAATTTCTAATTAAATTTATTAAGTTTTTTAAAATACAATAACTTTTCCAATACCTGTTTGGGTCGACTCCTCGACAAAATAGGCTATAATTTGAAAAAAAGAGTTTTATTGTCATATTTTTGAGTTTTACCCCCAAAACGAGTGGTTATGTTTGGATCGAGTCTTTCTCCACATTCTGTCGTGATTTCGAGAGTCTATAATTCAATTATAGATTCAATTATTTATTTCTAATGAATGAAAGAAATTGATTTACATTCATATCCGTCGGGATTAGCGCTCGCGAGGATATAAAAATCAAAGACACTCAACAAATCTTTGACTTCACTTTCATTGGATGTGATTAACTGATAAAAATAATTAGAAAAAATCATTTTAACGTTAAAACAAACCTTATTAGCGATATAGAGAGCAGTGGACGGAGCGATCCATTCCCTCGCGTGGATTCCTTTTAATAAATTAAATGATAAAAAACACAAATGAAATGAATTTAATAGAAACCGGCGTCGATCCAAATGATAGGCTTTTGATCTTTGCTTTTGTTTCCGATCTTCAATAACTTAAGCGGTCGGTTCTCTGTTGAAGTGCCGATCGCCTCAACAGCGCTCAGATCTCTATTAATGCTCTGCAAATCATCCAAATACTGATAGATCTGTTTATAAACAAACGATTAATTTTGTGAGAAATATATGGAATATCCTATTGGGGGAGACCTCAGACAGTGAACGGAAAGCATCGAAGAATGCGCTCGAGTTTTGAGACCAAGACTTTGTACGGTATATAAGTTGATCCTCATTGGCTTTCCTCTCCTGTTCTACTAAACTATGAAATTTGTACGAAAAAGTGTGAAATCAAAGAAATGTTATCAAAGTCTTTAGTCTTTTCCTCTTACTCTCCGACGTCTTTAATGAGAACTTTGTTTTTGATATTTTGTTGCGAAAGTTTTTGGCGGATATTTTTATAGATATCTGGAGATACCATTAAATCAACGCTTGAATTGACGCCATTCGGTGGAGTCCAGAAATCAATCTTCTTCTGCGGTGAGAATAGAGTTGTGTCGATCGACAAATCATTGAGATATTGGAGTTGAGTCATACTATAAGGCGTTAGTCTTAACACTTTATAACCGTTATATTTCTTTTCAATGTTTTCCTCGACTGAAGATAAACACAATAACGTCGGAAGAAATACAAAAAAGAAAAGACTGATTCCATTCAACAAAAGACTCATATTTTTGGTTAGAGTCAGCAAAAACTGCAAAGAATTGGTCGCAAAACAAACGTTAGATTTTGACCAAATCGACAAAAATTACTTTTTATATCTGACTCTAATAACTGACACTTTATTCAGGATATGTTACGGATCGCAAAATCAAATTAATTTTGTTATATTCTGTGTGAATACCAGAGCGTATAATAAACCGAAGAATATATTCTGTTAAGTCATTTCACGATTTTTTCTGTTTTGAAGACCTAATGTTCGCCTTTTTTGTGTTATGTCTCGACTTCTCTTTGTTTTTCTCGATTTTTCAAATAATTATTAAAATAAAAATTTAAAACAAAATTATTGATTCATGTATTCCGTCGGTGTTCTCAAGAGATGATTCAAATCCGGATTTCCTGAGAATTTCCTAATTTTTTATTCAAAAATTTTATTATTCAAAGCAAAGCATTACATATATTTATAATGTATTGATTTAAATAATGTTTTTTATTAAAAAACAAACAAATTATCCATGCTACTTTTTATTTCATATTTATTATAAGAATCATTCGAACAAAGTTTGTATATAAAGAAAAGGATTTTAATAAAGCGTTTGTCGGCTTAAATAAAGATAACTCAAGGATTTGATGAGAAAATGCTTTAATGTTTACTGAGATAACAATATTTACAAAATTGTTTCGAACAGAAGAATGAACTGAAACCTAAAATGAATTTAATTGCGATTATAATTGTGTGAGTCTTATATCAATCTTATATACAAATATTAAAACAATTATCTAAACTCTGTTTGTTTTGTTTTAATTCAGAAAAAATTCTCAGAGTTTTTAAGTGTTTTATTGATAGAATTTTTCACAAAAAAACTGAAAATTCCGAACTATTAATAAGAAGTGTCTTCTCTGAGATAATTGTTGCTGAGAAGGAACTCAAACAATGTTTCATAATTTCAAAAGTAATCTCTGGCCACAAAGGAATTCAATTTCTAAATAAAGCTATTTTTTATCAAGTTTATCCAACATTTATCCAAGTTCATTTTAAATTATATCATTCTATAAGTCTAATAATCAAATATTTTAATCTGAATATTGAGTTACGTTTTTATATTTATATTTTTGTTTAAATATAAGTGGAATTAAATTTCAAAATATTATAATATTATCAAAAAAAGCAAAATTATTTGATTTCGATAAGTTTTTACTGACAAATGTTTACTGTTTGTGAGGAAATGTTTAACGAAAACAATTGAATTCAATTCAATTCATTTTCTTATGGCTTCAATCGTTTTACGGTTATCACTGGTTCTTCAGCGAACAATTCTTATCTTCAAATCTAAAAAAATGCCACATTTTTTGCTCAGATTATCAGTTAATGGGTTTCAAGTTCAGCACTTCAACACTTCAGCAACACTTTATTCAATTGAATATTTATTATTTCGACAAAAAACTCTTTCTTTTAATTGGAGTTTAAGTGAATTGAAATAATTGATTCAATAATTTGTCGAAATGTCACTCATTTTGGGATTTTTTGCCAAATTTCAACAATTTTCTGACGACTTTTTATTTATTTATTTTATGGAATTCTTCGAAAAAATACATTTTATATTAAATTAAAATTTGTGTAAAAACAGAATATTCTAAACCTTATTATTTTAGTATATTAAATATATGTACTTGATTAAATTGATGATATAATCAAAAGTCTTTATTTTGACAGTTTTAAGACTTCAATAATTTGATGATTTGATGATTTCTATATTATTCTATAAACATATGATTAATAGAAAACAAAAACAAAATGAATTTGAAAAATATTAAACAGATATGAGACTAAGATTTGCATATTTTAATGAATATTATAAATGATATTCTTTTGAAGATTTAGTTTAAAATTAATCGGAATTAAGAATAAAAATAAATTATCAAAAAATATAAATAAGTATTCCTTTACTTCCAATTGGGTTCTAATTGACGATCAATTAATACTCGATTTCTTAATTATAAGATAATAACCTATTTTTTTATCACATGTCATATGTCTGCCAAATGGAAAATAATTACCAATAATTGAATCAATGATCTGTTCATTGAATTCTAAACTAAAAGCAATTCTCTAATAGAGATCAGATCCTTGAAAATCATTGAAAATCTGTCGATATTTAAATCGTTTCGTTATTTTATGATTCTTTAGTTTTAGGTTTAATTGAAGTTCAGTTTTGTTCGTCAATTAAATACTAATTTGTAAAGAATTAACGAAACAAATGATAATATATTTTGTATTAAGATTTCGGTTAATGTCTTAAATTTGAAAATATATATCAAAAGATTAGAAAACATAGTTTTTTAATAAGACGTCGAAATAAAAAACATTAACCGACTCTCAAGTACTCTATTTATCAGTCAATTCAATCACTCAATCTCTCAATTGAAACGACGTTTCAGAAGAGTCTTAGTATTATAGCAGAGAATATAACGTAATGTAATTCCAATATAACCAACAAATAATATCTGTTTAACTAAAAAAGTGTTTTAACGCCAAAGTATTTATTTTAAAAATGAATTCAACGTTTCGTTTGACTATTTTTCTATAGTTTTTCATAAATCATAGATAAATAGTTTACAAAAAAAAGTAAGTATTTCTAAATTTTTTATCACTCATTAGTAAGAACTTAAGA
The DNA here is from genome assembly GCA_034695785.1 of Galumna obvia. Classification (NCBI taxonomy): domain Eukaryota; kingdom Metazoa; phylum Arthropoda; class Arachnida; order Sarcoptiformes; family Galumnidae; genus Galumna; species Galumna obvia. Next base: position 3,462 of record JAQFZM010002041.1, on the reverse strand, counting down.
TGTACCAGGATATCAATCTTGAAAAATGGAATATACATCTAAAATGAACTTTATTTTTACAAATTTTAGTATTTGAGTTCAGTTTAGTTCGAATTCAATGAATGGCAAATAAGAAGCGATAGATTCACTCATTTGAATGATTTTTAATGCATTTAAAGATTTTATTTGAATGAAAAGCAATGAAAATAAGAGCGAATCCGATGTACTTTTAAGTCATTTTATATAAAATAAGTTAACTCTTACTTTAACTCTCCTATAAATTCGTTAATTTTTGCATAAAATACTTAAATGATTTGATAAAAATTGTCAGTTATTTATATAATCAATAATTTCTAATTATTAGTTATCAAAAAATTGGGCGATATTTGAGTTATATCTGTTTGTAATATTCTATCGATAGTTTTAATATAATTTAGATTTTTTTGGTTAATTTCAGTAAAAATGAAATCAATCGATGAAAATGAAATAAATCTCAACTCCACTGCCAATAATAGTAGAAAAAAGCCAAATAATTGTACAGAAAGTGCTGTTCCCGAAACAAAAGAGGAAAACTTTTCCAAAAACTGTACAAAGATTACAATAAATAGTTCCTCAGATGAATCCGATGAACAAACACCAGTTCCACCGCCCGATGGTATGTTTGAGCTTAAAAATAGACATCATTTGAATAATTTGATGATTTTTATTCTAATCTTAAGACAAGTTTTGATTAAATAAATATGATTTGTATTTAAGGGGGTTTTGGTTGGATAGTAGTGTTGGCCTCATTCATGTGTAATGTTATAGTCGATGGTATTATTTTTTCATTTGGAATATTACTGTTAGAGATATCAGAAGAATTTAATGAAACCAAAGCGAGAACGGCATGGATTGGATCACTTCAGGCCGGGTTTTACCTAATCATTGGTCCAATAGTCAGTGCGTTAGCAAATGTGTTCGGGTGTCGTAAAACGACACTATTTGGTAGTGTTTTAGCCGCCACCGGTTTTATACTCTCATATTTCGCTCAAAATGTAGAAACACTTTATCTCACTTTTGGACTCTTAGGCGGTATTAATGGCTATTCATTTGAATTAAACAAAACTAAATTCAATTAAACTTAGGCTTAGGTTTTGGTTTTGTATTTTTGCCGGCGATAGTTATGGTTGGCTTCTATTTTGATAAACGGCGGGCATTCGCTACTGGAGTAGCAGTTTGTGGTTCAGGTAGTTTTTACTACAAATTTTCATACTTTCTATTCATATATTGAAAGACATTCATTTCAAAGCTCTTAAAATAGTATTCATTTAATGCAGGCATCGGTGCCTTTATGTTGGCTCCGGTCACTCAATTCTTAGTCGAACAGTTTGGTTGGAGAGGATGTGTACTAATATTAGCCGGAATTACACTGAATTGCGCTGTTTTTGGCTCACTTTTCAGACCAGTTGAGGACTTAAGGCATAGTCAGTCACAAAAACCTTTACTGTTACGAATAAAAGAGGCCAGGGATGCTCTTTGGACTGAATCAGATGATGAAGCAGACGAGGTGTCGCCCACTGCCAGTCAAAACAGTGCACCCCCTCCTTATTCTGAAATAGTGAGCATTGAAAAAGAGACCAACAAAACATTATTAAATCCCTCCAAATATTTGGAACCACCGAATGGTATTGAAAGTCGTCGTCGAACTAAAAGTTATGAGGGATCACCACTTTTTTTTAGAGAAGAAATGCTTTACTCGGCTATGAGTCTAATTATACTCAGGAATAGATCTGCGACAGCAAAGAGTCAAACGTTGGACAGGAGTACAAAATTGAGTTCAATTAAATCAGTGAATGAGTCCAAAGAGAAGTCATCGCCAGAATTATCGCAATCGAAGGCAACCATTAGTTCTGTGCGAACAACAAATGACTCAAAAGTCTGTTTTCCGTCTTTTACTGAAATGTTTGATTTGCATTTACTTTTGAGTCCATCATTTCTTTTACTTTCTTTGAGTGGATTTCTTTGTTTGAGTGGTTTTTTCATACCCTTCATGTATATCGCAGATCGAGCAAAACTTTTGGGTAGGCGTCCAATCATTTCCCAGACAAATACCAAACTATTTATAAATATATTGATATTTGATTGTAATTATCTAATCATTGGTTTTTTGATTGAAAAGGCTGTACACCAGAAAAAAGCGCTTTTTTGCTGTCAGTCATTGGGATAACTAATACTATCGGTCGTGTGTTTTGTGGATGGATTTCCGATAGACCACAAGTGAATGCCTTATTGATCAATAATGTGGCGCTTACTGTCGGAGGAATAGTGACAATCCTTATGCCCATCATTTGTTATACTTACATATCTCTTATCGCTTACGGCGCGGTCTTCGGCTTCTCTATTGGTATGCAATCAATCAAATTATTTCAAGACTTCCGTAAAACTAATTTTTGATTAAATTATTTCCATCGATAGCCTGTTTCGCAGCTCTTCGTTCTGTAATAACTGTTGAACTCTTAGGTTTGGAACGACTTACCAGTGCTTTTGGTCTACTATTGCTCTTTCAGGGAATAGCAGTTACTATCGGTTCCCCAATCGCTGGTATATCACAAATATTACAAAACATTTGATAACATTTTATTTACAAATACTTTCCAATGTATTCCTTCAAAGGCTGGTTCTTCGACATAACCGGCTCTTATGACTATTCATTTTACTTATCGGGCTCTGCCATCGCTCTGTCGGGAATAATGTGTTACCCATTACCTGCAATCTCAAAGTGGGAGAGAGGAAAACCCGGTTTCGGTGCTATTAATTAGGTTTTATTTAATTTAATACTCCATTGATTTTTAATAATTACTTTTTTGAGAAAATCACTACTTTTTATAAAACATTTTTAGATAACATTTTATATCCATTTAATTGTGATTTTAATTGTCTTTTGTTTTATTAATCACTAGTTTTCGATCTTTTTTTTTTATAAATCATAAAATAATTTTTTGTTGAATTAAAATAATTTGAAACTCATTTTTGAACTCTTCTTTGTTTTATTTATTTATTAAAACAGATTAAATACATTCCCTATTCGTAAGTAGAATATGAATACTCTATTGAATAGAGTATTTTTCCGATCAATTGTTATGAATAGACTCTATTTAAGAAAAATTTAAGAGTAAACATACAATAAACTGATAAACTTTGACCAGGGAATATTCTAGATTAGACGATAGAATTTAATGAAAAGAGTGGCAGGGTTAAATTATTTAGGACAAACTGATTCAGAATGTGAGAACAAAATTGGCTTATGATCATTTTAAAGAAATAAGATTCAAGTTGAATCCTATTAGGAAAGTCCTAAAGTTGGTCCTTTGATATTGTAAAATAACAAATATCATAATATTCATCTTGGTAAATAGAATATAATTATAAAAAAAATTATGCCAACGACCACTCCTTCACCCGAATATCGGGTCTTAAAATTTGATTGAATACAAAGTATTTGTT
>JAQFZM010002040.1:0-15184 GCA_034695785.1 Galumna obvia | reverse complement strand
GGAGTTCATTCAATGCTTTTCAATGGAGAAGTGTTTAGCGATGAGTTTGTGAGAGAGCAACGCTTCACTCAGAGCTCTTCTCTTATTGACGGTTAGAGCTTATATAGCGAATCCGATCACATTAGTGTGATACGAAAATTTTTAAAGGAGTCTTATAACCGGGTTAACAGACTGTTAAACATTTGAAAACAAAATAAGTGTTTGTATGAAAAACGTGTTTTCATTTATATTTTATCTTTAATTATATTTTTATTAAATATTTAAATCAAAACAAATATTAATAAGTTTTAAGTCTAATAAAATGGAATCAGATTTCGATATCGAAACCATTTGTAAAGTATTTAATCTTCGGTTTAAATAAATTCTTATTATTAACCATTTGTTGACATTAACAGCAAATCCAAGAAAAAGCATTGAAGGCCACCAAAAGTTCGGTTGCCATCAAGTCTTCAGATTTCAATTACTACAAGAGTTTCTTAAAATTCTCGAAAATGGTATCCCATCAGACAAATCAATCGCTTTCGATGTCAGTTATAAACATATTTTAACTAATTGTTTGCAATCAATTAATCAATTAATGGTTTTATTGTATTTATTGTATATAAAAGGCTCTCATCTTTAGTTGATATCGAAAATAAAGGCATTAAAATAGAGAAACAAACTTCAGATGAAGACAAATATGAATTGATTACTGATATAAACGACAATATTTTTGATAAAATCGTAAGTTTTACTCATTTTATTATCTCTGAATAAATCTATTTTATTGTTTTAAATGTCTTCAAACAATTATTTAATAAATGATTTAATGCTAACAAAAGAGCAATCATTTGGACGAAGCAAATGGTTTAAAGAAAAAAACGGCTGAATTGGTTTTGGCGACAATTAGTGGCGACAAATTAAAATCAGTGAATACCTCTTCTTGGAATCGAAATGTGATTAAAGCCAAAAGAATTATTACTACGAATCAGACGAACTTACTTTCGGCTAAAATGGTTGAGAGATCACAACTCAGGTTCAAAGATAAGATCGATAACAGCAACAAACCATTTGTTCCAAAAATCAAAGATAAACCAAATTCATTAAAACCGCTCTCGATTTTAGTCGAGAAAAATGAATTCGGAGTCGAATGTTATTCACATCCCTATGAATTTGAAATCGAAAAGTTTGAACCAAAAGAAGAATTCTTGGAAATAGAAATCCCAGAAGTATTTTAATCAATTCTTCCGGTTTGAAACTCATATAAAACTTTTGATTTAGAAATCTATTATTGATTCACTCCTTGCAATGATGGCATTCATTGCTATCAAATGAAGAGTCATATCAAAGCCATTCATTTAATAATTATTTTATATTATAGAATGAGTTTCAAATTATTGCAAATGTCTTGTTTTCAATGAATAATCGCTATTTCTTTTGAAAAGATGCCGAAACCCGTTTCAATGACTAACTTTAAACTCATCGATAAGACGGAAGATTTGGTAAAAATGATTGAAAATTTAAAAACTTGTAAAGTAATTGCAGTCGATTTAGAGGTGAATTTAACTAATTTTTCAATAATGCTTTTAACTAATTTTATTTTGAATCATAGCATCACTCGTATCGTACATTTCAAGGGTTCACGTGTTTAATGCAAATATCGAGTAAAACCTGTGATTATATAATAGATACGATTGTACTCCGATCTGAAATGCATTTATTAAACGAAGTATTCACTTCTCCATCAATTCTTAAAGTTTGTAAAGAGTGGAAAGTGATTAGAATATTATATTTTAATACTAATGATTAGGTATTTCATGGCTCTGATATGGATGTGGTTTGGATGCAAAGAGATTTTGGTTTATATGTGGTTAATTTATTCGATACCTATCAATCGGCAAAACTTTTAGAATTCGCACATTTGTCTCTCTCTTATCTATTAAAACATTACTGTAATTTAGAAGCGGACAAACACTTCCAATTAGCCGATTGGAGGATTCGTCCCCTCACTGACCAACTTATAAAATATGCGCGCGAAGACACCCATTACCTCATCTTTATTTATATACAAATGAAAAACGACTTAATAGCAAAAGGAAATAAAGAAAAAAACTTATTGCGGGCTGTCTTTGAAAGGAGTAAATTTGTTTCTCTTAAAGTAAGTCTTAAATATCATTCAATGTTTTATAATATTTGAATTATTCATTCATTTATATTTAATTTTGTTTTAATTATTAAAATCTTTATTAATTAACAGAGATATGAAAAACCACTGTTTAATAGCGAGAGCTATCGGCTATTATTGAAGAAAAGTAGAGTAACTTTTAATGCAAAACAATTGACTGCTTTGAAAGAGTTGTACGCCTGGAGAGACAGAATGGCTCGCAATGAAGACGAGAGTATTGGGTAGTTTTCTTTAATCATAAAAATATACTTCTATTAAATATTGAGTTGTTTTTAATTTCGTTTTTAGTTATGTTTTACCGAATCATATGCTCTTACATTTAGCAGAAGTACTTCCTCGGTAACATATTTGAAATAACTTTGTGTTACTCATTATTATTACTTTAGTGAACAACAGGGAATACTCGCTTCTTGTAATCCAATTCCTCCTTTAGTTAAACAACAACTCAATGAAATACATTTAATAATATTAAAGGCCAGAGAGAAATCACTTTCGACAGAATCTGATAAACATATTTCAAACGCTTCACAACTTATTAATCGAATCATTGATTTCGACGAAATGATGGACTGCAGAGAAGATAAGTTTCTTCTCGATTCAGATATAAATACAGAAACACTTATCGATGATTTGTCTTATGGTTTGTTTTCTTTCATTTCTATAATTTTTTAAAATTAATTTTCTTTTAGAAACTAAAAGAATAGAAACACAAATAATAGACTCAAACTCTCAAATGGAAAGTAATTCAATTGTTTTTAAGTTTTTTAAATCACAAAAAGAGTGCAAAAAGAATAAAATTGTGGACAATATTTGTTCGTCATTTATATCTCTATACGAACGGGTATTTCATTTTTATTTAAATTGAATTTAAAGTTTAATTTTGATTTCAGTACAAACAAACGATTAATTGTAAGGAACAGAATTTGTCTCAAAAATCTGAAAGTATTAATCAAAATGAATGCAATCCTAACATAAGTCGGGTATAAAATTTTATTTTAATTAATTTAAATAAATAATTAAATTATTCCAAAACTATAGGTTTATTCCCATTATTTGAGTCTTTCATCCGATTCTAAACGAAAAAAGTTATAATAATTTTATTAAAATGTTTTACGAATTTATTTTTTAATAAATTTTTTTTATAAATCATTGAAATTCTTTAAATATTTGTCTTAAAATGATTCAAATACTAATTATGTTATAAATGGGAAATAGTGGAGAGCTATAGTCTAGTTACAAGGTAAGTGTTTCAATCAAAACTACTTAACAATTGTTAATAATTAATTCAATTACTAATTCTAATATAATATAATAAATGGAATAAAACAAAAATATAATTATTTTACAAGTAATACATCTTGTAAGATTGTAACAATTTGTAATGTAAACTAAATGTAAACTATTTAAACAAACAATGTTCTAGTTATATTCTAATATAGACTATTATACAGACTTATTATGTAGACTATTGTATCTACTTTTTCTATATATAATATAGCTCAATTCACGAGAGAAAATACTAAATAAACTCCGCCCATTTTTCAAAACTCTTTTAAAAAGGCGCACAAATCAAATATCAAAACTTGCGAAATATACAATAAGCAAAAGTAAATGATTTAAACATTTTATTTGATTTTATCCACATTTTATACGAATTTTAACTAAATTAAAGATTTAATAAATTAATTTTAACAAATTTTTAACATGTTTTTGTGCCACCATTTCATAAGTTTGATTTGTGCGCCTTCTTTGAAGAGTTTTGAAAAATGGGCGGAGTTTATTTAGTATTTTCTCTCGTGAATTGAGCTATAAAAAGTTTTTCACATATTTTTATATAATTTTTTTAGAAAATAATTATATTTTGTTTAAAATAATGTCAGAACTATTAGACTATTGTTTGTCTAAGTGTATAACTAATAATATATTAATCTGGCTAACATATTTTATAACAAATATTATAATTAAAACTATTTTTAAAGGAGAGCAAGATCATTTAACTAATAATAATATTAATTATGATATCAATCTAGGTGAGCATGGTGATTTTGAAACTAAATATAAAATTATTAATGAGAAAATTACTGGAAAATTATGTAAAATAGTAATCGTTCAAGATAAACCTTTTAGTAAAAATAATTTGTTCTTGATCATTGAATTGTAAGTCAATTATATTATTATACTTAAAATATAAGTTAAAAATTAAATTATATTTTAATAGTAAAACAATGAGAGAAAACTTAATATATGATTTAATGAGCAAGATCAAATCACTAGAATATTATAAACAATTAAAATTATGGCCGGAATTAAAGAAGGAATGTATAAAAGTTTTTATTTCAACCATAAATTACGACCCAAACACAGAAAATATTTTATTCAAAATATATGACCTTGTTGAATTAAGTGGAAATATATTAAATGAATTTATAATAAGTGAATTAATTCCCGAAGAGTTGAAGAGAAGAGTAGTTTTGTTTTATGTGTTCGAAGACGGAAAAGGAAAGAATATTCTCTTCAAGACTGAGTCCGACCACTTTTTTGGCTTAGGATCAAATATGTCCGGTGTAATTGGCCTTGGTCATGACATGGTTGTCAAAGAGCCACTTTATATTCCAGGCATTAGTAATAAAGGAATTAATAAACTTTACAATAATTGGAATAATGTAATTGGCATAAATGATCAAGGTCAAGTTTATCAATGGGGTGTTCACTATCTAATGGGTGAGACTAATGACCTGTCCTTCAGAGACTCCGTTAGACCACATTTGGTGTCATTTCCTGATAGTGTGCGAGTGATTGACATTTGTGTCGCACATCAGTATTGGTTAAGTCTCACATCTACTTTGATGTCTATGGGTGGGGCATAAACAAGCAAGGTGAATTTATAAATAATGATCTGGTTGTTTTGGTGAACCCTATGAAGATTAATGTGCCTAGATCATTGAATATTAAGTGCTTTTTCCATGAAGGCTGCAACTTTGCCTTAAGTGAGCAAGGACAAGTTATTTGTTGGGAAAATTTTAAAATGGAATATAAGTTAACTGATATCCAGGATATTTGTGTTAAAAAATTTTACTTCACTTTTTATATAAATTGAAATCATTAAAATGAAACCTACCAAAATATATTATTAATTAATTTTAAGCTTAAAATTGAAATTTTCTGTATTTTTTAATAAAAAATAAATGCCTATTTGAGTGCTTATTTTGGGTTTTTTCTAACCTATTTTAAGGCCTATTTAGGGAAAATAGATGCCTTTTTTTCTATAGTCTGATTATAAATAAAGCATTTAAAGTATAATCGTTGCAACTGACTAAAATCTTCAGATTTTATTTTTTTACACTAAAATTAGAAAAAATAACTAAACTTATTAAAAATCTGTGATTTTTTATTCTAGATAATATTTAATGAATAATGAAAAATTAGATTTAATTAATGAAATAATGTATTGCTCAAAATACAAGGATATACTGAAGATTTAACATCATCAATTGTCCAAGAATACATTATTTTCTTAAATTCATTATTAAATTTGACCATGATAATATATCCATACAAATACTTGACATTAGATTTATCTTGCACAACAACTTCAACATTACCTTTCAATGCTTGTCTATAAATGGCAATTAATATAAGCTTGGGAACCATTCGTTCTAAAATTCTATTGAATTCTTCTTCAGATAATTGATATTTATTATAGCGAACGGATAAACGTCCAGAATTTGTAAACAAGTGATGCAATTTTTCTGGATATGGTATTTTAATTAATCTCAATAGCATTAAGTGCTGATCAAAATACAGATAACAGAAAATTTTCAGACAAAATCAAATCAATATTAATAAAGTGATACGATTTTTAGTCGAAGTCATTCCCAACTTTAGTTTGGAAAACAAAAGTGATTTCATTGTTATTATTAGTGAATGACTGACAGATTTATTTTGTGAAACTATTTTTTGAGTTCAAACATACAAATTGTAATACTTTAAAATTGAAGAAAATATAATTTAATAAAAATTAATCAGAATGAATTATATTACCTAGTATGCAAAATAAAATAGAAATAACAAACATTAATTTCTTAATCATAATGATAATTTAAAACAACCAATGCAATATTTCAAAAATTAAGTTCAATCAAATTTAAATAAATAAATGTTCAATTGGTTAAATGAAATCACAAATTAGCAAAATTTTAAATAAAAATAATTTTATTCGAATTTGTAAGGACAGGGTTATTTCGTTGAGTTGGACAGACAGTGCCGAAGGACAACTGCCTATCTTTAAAAGAAATTATCTGCAAAATTTAATATCAAATAGTTGATTTAAGAATATAAAATACAAAATATAAGTGCGTATAAAATATAATATCAAGTGTTTATATAATAATTGATTTATAAACCGGCTGTAGTCCAAAATATTCTTTTAGAATAAAATATAAAAATTAAGAAAAATTCTTCATATTTACAAAAAACAAATAATTATTAATTTTTTAAGAAAATTATAGATTACCAATTTTCTTATATTATTTCTTTTGTTATTTAAAATGAAGACATGAATAAAGTCTAATTGTAAGAAATTTAATCCAAAACAAATTATATTTAAAAATTGGCAATAAATTATATATTAGAAAATAAAATAATAAACATAATAATAAATAAATTACAACAAATTTTCTAACTTATAAATAAGATTAAAAAAATGAACCAATACAAATTTAAAGTATTCTTAGTGATACAATTATTAAAAATTAGTGAATACAGAATAAAACAAAATTATATATATTAGATAACAATTAAAATTATGAGAAAATAAAGTTTAGTAAATGAATCAAGATTAATTCTACTCAAATCTTATAATATTTGATTCCATTTTCTTAAGAAAAATTAAATGAACCCTAATACAGTGAACCTATATATAGTAACTTAAAGCTCGCGTTATTATTATTGATATTATAATTAAAAAATATTTATTAAACCAACTAATCCTAGAATCGTTGCAATCGATTAAAGTCTTCAGATTTTCTTTTATGCATGTGGGTGTGTGCAAAACGATTATATTTACTATAATTAAATCAATAAATGTAGTGATAAAACAAAATCATTGCAATTGAAAATTACTTTAACAACTTTGTTAAACTAAATTATTGCCATATTTTTTGCAAATTTTGGACCAAATCTTCATTCCTTCAATGGCATATAAATGTCCTCGAGTGTAAGAATCAATCCGACTATCTCCTAATTTAGATAGCTTATTTGCCAATATTTTAGCTTGTTTATTACAAGCTTCAAATTCAGAAACAGTTTCGTCAATTGCTTTTTCAGCATTAATATTTTTGTTAAACATTTTGATATAAATATAATTAAATCTCATCTGACCCTCTTGAATTTCTTTCTTAAGAGAAAACATCTCATTCATAAGAAACCCTTGTTTATGTAATAAAAGGTTAAACTCAATTATATCTTCATTCTTCAGAATATCTTCATTAATATTGATTCCACTATCCTTTAAAAGAAAATATTGAAGAGCTTGACATACAAAAGAAGTGCTTCTTAATTCAACAAACTCATCTTCATTTAAACTTTTTGTACCATTATGAACTTGTTCTATCCATTCGGAATGTGCAAATCCTTCATCAGTAACACGCAACAAATATTCTAAATCATTTTCTCCGACTTGTTTTCTTGTATAATCTATAAAAATGAGAAACATCTTTTCCAGATTACCTATGCCAGAACAGGTTTTGGACTTAAAATAATTGTTCCAAACAGAATATTCTGTAATAAAATATAATAAAAGTTAATTGATAAAAAATTTAATTCAGTACAATTTCATAATCAGATTAAGAGTAATCAAAAAAAATGTTAAAAAATCAAGTTATTTATTTATATGTTAAAAGAATAAAAGTTTCAATTTATAGTATTTTATTAAAATTTTTCAGGATTTTTAAAATATTGATTGTATTACTTTTAAAGTTAAATTTTTAACTTAGAGTATGTATATCATTTAATATTAAACCAATAACTAATTTATATAATTTTGAGAAGTTATTAAAAATTATTGGGAAATATTTAAAGTCAATCATAGATGGAGTGAGAAGAGAGATTTAATTTTAATAATCATGTTTATTTTCATAATTAAGCTGACATTAAGCAAACAATACTAAAGATGTTTGATAATTTTTAGATAAAAAAGTTAGAATTATTAGTAATTTTATATCTAAAAGTGAATTAAAAATTAATCAATGTATAAAATATCAATTAAATAAGCATTTTAATTTTGTTATAATTTTAATATTTAATTCAGACAAAATTCTTAATCAATCTGATCAGAGCATAATCAATAATTCGAATCGTTAAAATTCGTTTTGCAAACTTATAAAGCTTCTTCTGCCATTGGTTTTTAGGTAAAGTTAAATTTTCAAATTTCTAAAAATATTTGCTAAAAATTTTAGGAGATAAATTGGTGTATATGTGTAGTGAAATTAAAAACACAATCAAAAACAAAACAAAAAACTAATAAAATTTCATTTAAAATTCACATTTGAAGTGTAGAACAGAAAAGCACCAAGAATAATAAAAACTGTGTGTTAAATACATTTTGTTTGAGCGGAAATAGTAGTGCGCAAATTTAAGAGAAAATTTTTGATCATTTATGATTTGACTAAATATTGCTCAAATGTTGTCAAATCATTTGAAATTGATGAAATTTGAGTCTATAGAGCTTGATTTTTTGTCTGTGAGTAAGTGATTCATAGTATTGATTAGTTGTGTTTATGTTAAAGAATTTATTATGTGATTGTATGAATTTAATAATTATTATCTCTGTTATTTTTAATTTCAAACAGGTAAGTACGTTACAAAGTAAACAAGATTTGAAGGCAAAGCCATTTCAACTACATTTATAAGATTTTATCAGTGAGTGGGTGGGCCAGTAGACTGGGTAAGAGGGACGGTTGAATGGATGATAGTGTCAGTGACTGAGTAAGGAGGACTGTGGACTGAGTTAGAAGGCCTGTAGAGAGGATGTGTAGTTAGGTAGACTTGGTGAATGTGTCGGTGGCTTGGGTGAGAAAGCCGTTAGACAAACTGAGAAGGTTGGTAAAATGGGGGATAGGGCTGGTCGACTGGATGAGAAAGGAAATAGAGAGTGCGGGTGGGCTATTAGAATGGGTGAGAGGGCTGAAAGATTGGAGGAGAAAGCCTGTAGAAAGGCTGGTTGAGAAAGCCTGTAGAAGGAGTAAGTAGGCTTATGAACTGAGTGAGAAAGCCTGTAGAGGGGATGGGTGTTCTATTAGACTGGCATGGGTTTGATGGCCGGTAGAATTGGTGAAAGGGCTGGTAGGCTAGGGGAGAGGGTTGGTGGCTTTGGTTTGAGGGCCAGTAGAGTGGGTGAAAAAATTTTATGCGCTGCACCCATGTAGACATTCTTTCATAGTTTAGGCTTCGCTTTCCAAAAGTTTGGTTGAATCTTGGTATTAATAGACAAATAAAAAAATTAACTTGATTTTTTTAATTTGAAGCATTTTAATTAACTAGGTAAATAAATTATATTATTTGTTAAATGATACATTAATAGGGAAACATTTTATTGAAAAGGTTTTGAAATATCTAAAAGGGTTGGCTCAAAAATTGAATTCGAACATTTTGGACTAAAATTAGCATGGTAACTTGACCTTTCAAAATTTATTAAAAATATTAATTTTAACTAGAGTTTACTCCATCTTTCATTTAACTTAAGTAATTACATTATATTTGAAAAATATTTTTCAAAGTCCGGAGAACTACAGAGAAAACAATATTTACGGTTAAAAAATAATTTTGATCTAACTTGGTGAGATATGGTATAGATCAAAATTCCATTAAAGTCGGAATTATTTCTGAGTGTTTGTAGAATAAATTTATTATAAAATTTAATTTTAACATTATCATTGAAAATTATTTACCTTTTGGGTTTTGCTCCAAATGGTCGTCTAAATAAAATACAAATTGATTATAAATCAATGCGTTGCAAATTATATTTGGATTTTTGGCGTCAGAATAAAGCAACGGAATTAATTCTGCAAGATCATTATCAATTACTATGCAGCTGTCTTTATCTTTAAAAATAGTTTTGGCCATTTTTAAAGCGCGTTCTGCCATTGGATTTTTCGGTAAAGTTAAATGAGGCACATTTCTAATATTTGCTGCTAATAATTGTTCATTTATGTTTTTAACATCTGTTTCCGCCATTTTACTAAATAATAATTAAATTTATAAATTTTTCTTTTTATTTTGTTAATTTTTTATTAAAAATTTGATATTCGAAGTAGATTTTTTAAATTAATAAAATAAGAAAGGTTTAAGATAAAATAATAATATCGATATATAAGATAACAAAAAATAAAATATAAAATATTTTTCAAATTTTTAATTATCTAATAAACAAATATTTTTTTAAAAAATAATAAAGACTATATAATTAATTAGTTTTACTAAAATTTATTGATAAATATAAACCACATTGTTATATTTTGTCTGAAATATACATTCATTTACAAAATAAGTGACAAAAACGAATGTGTTTACGAAAGCACGTTAGCTCTGAAGGTGTGGAGATATCTGAATGTCTCACAACATAATAATAAGTTAATAGGGTAGCTTTCTTGGAGGATAATAAGTGTTAATTAAGAGAGAAAGAGAGGGAGAAAGAAATTTTATTTTAACAGAGGTAATGTTTATGAAGAAATTGAACAATAGGGTAGCTTACTTGGAAATTCATTAAAGTTAATTAATTAAGAGAGATTGGATATAGATACAATTTTTATATAGATAAAGATCAATAGTGTTGATAACGTTGAAGATTATGAGTTTGGATAAAGAGTTAGAGAAAGACAAAGGAAAAAAGAGAAAAAAAGATATGTAGGCAAAGCCATTTCCACTACATTTACGAGATTTTATCAGTGATTGGGTACTCTTTGTAGACTGGGTAAGAGGGACGGTAAACAGAGTGAGAGGGCCTGTAGACTAAGTAAGAAGGCCGGTAGAATGGGTGAGAAGTTCAGTGGCTTGGGTTAAAGAGATGGTAAACTGAGTAAGGAGACTGTGGACTGAGTGAGAAGGCCTGAAGAGAGGATGAGTAGTTAGGTAGACTTGGTGAATGGATCGGTGGCCTGGATGAGAAAGCCATTAGACTAAGTGGGAAATTAAGTAGAATGAGTGAGAAAACTAGTGGAGAGTGCGGTTGGGCCATTAGAATGCGTGAGGGCTGGCGAAACAATCACATATACTACACTTTACTACGTTAATGCAGTGAAAATATAATTGCTTAGAGTTAATAAAAAAGTTTAAATGGAAATTAATATGAGTGGATAAAATAAGATAGCAATTAGATATTTTTTATATAGAAATTAATAAATGAATTAGTTTACATGCTAGCTAATAAGAGATGATAAATTGAGAGAGAGAGAAGAAGGGAGAGAGAAAGGAAATGGGAAAGAAAGAAAGAGATTTATTTATTGACAAAAAACATTTTTATATATTAAATTGTTAATAAAATAACTTATTTGGAGTTTAATAAGAATTTCTCCTTTCATCAAGAGAGTGAGAAAGTGTGTGAGAAAAAGATAGAAAGATAGTTGATTTAAATACTTACATTTTTAGTTTAATAATATTTCTACTTTGTTGGTTTTTAAATCACTTGTATATATACAATTTACCTGTAATAAAATATAAATTGTTTTAATTCAAAGAAAGTTAAAGAGAGAGATAGATATTTTAAGATGGATTTAGAAAAAGAGAAATTGAAATATTAAAAGAATTTATTTTTATTTAGAAAGTTATAAAAAATAGGTCAATAGAATAGTTTAAGTTAATGGTAATAAGAGTGTAGGGAAAGGGATAGAGATTGGATATTCAGAAAAATAATGCCTACTTAATAATATATTAATAGAGTAGCTTACTTGGTTTCTTAGTGATGTAATGCTTATGAGAAATAAGGTAGTTTACATGGAAATTAATAAAGTTAAATGAAGTAAATGAGATATTAAGAGTAACAATTTTTATATAAATAAAGAACAATAGTGTCAATTTCGTTGAGTATAATGAGTTTGGATAAAGAGATAGAGTAAGAGAAAGGAAAATACATAGAAAAAAAATTGTTTAAAGTTTATAAAAATGCCTAAATAGAAATTAATAAGAGTGGATGAAAAGAGGTAGAAATTAGTAGAGTATTGAATTGTAGTTTAAATAATTATTTTACCGGTTTAATGCTTTTAAATGTTATTTAGCATGGACACTAATTATTGCAAAATAATCTTATTGCAAACATTTTATAGTATTTATAAATAATTATTTAAGGCTTTAGTAAATATTTCAATTATAAATAATTATTTTATAATTTTTAGCTTAATTATTAGAAAATAAAAATAATTTGTATTTTTATTTAAATATTTTTAAAAGCTATAACTTTTGACAGTATTTTTTGCACAACAATACTATTACAAATGTATTTTGTTTTCAAACATATCTAAATTGTGTTAATGCCTAAAAAAAGTGAATCGAAAATTGCGAGAATTAATCGTTTTGTCTGAGAATTCGGTGAAGTGTTTAGTGTTCAAACAGATTCAATAACTAACACTCAGGTTTTATATTGTCAGTGCTATGAATGTAAGCTCAAAATTGACCAGAAAAGTGATGTCACGCAACACATCAAAACTCTTAATCATAAAACTGAAAACAAGTCGTAAAGGAAAACAATTTCACTTAAACCTCTACTATGGAAATTGGTCGGGACCGGAGATTTAGTTGAAGTTACCGAGGAGTTCCCATAATAGAGGGGTGACTTTATGGAGGTTTGAGTGCATTTGTCCAAACATTGTTTAAAAATTCACAGCAAGAGTTTAGAGAAGATTTGTGCCAACTCTTTGTGTCGTTAAATAAACCATTCAATAAGCTCTTAAATCCGGAAACAAAGAAATTTTTCGGAATATATTTACCAAAATACCATTCACCCCACCCGTCCATAATTTAAAAATGTGATTTAAAACCTCTTTATGATAAAACAATTAATAAAATACGCAAATATGTAACGACAAATATGTCTGGATCTCAGTTAATGAGAGTCCCGATGCAATTAAACGGAAAGTGGTTAATGTTATTGTTGGGGATCTCAATTAAAGTATGAACACAAACCAAATGTTTGTTTTAGACATGAAAATTGTCGAAAAGTGTGACCATCAACCAATCAATCAATGCTTATTGATACATTAAGCATATTATGGCCTGAAGGATACAAATATAACCAGGTCTTATTATTTGTTACTTACGCGGAAACAGCTTTGAAACAGAGGCTAAAGCATTAATTGCCGGACAATTTCCTAATCTGACTGACATTAATTGTTTTGCTTATGGATTGCACAAAGTCTGTGATTATATTTTGACTGACAAAAGGCTTAAATTTAAATAAATGAAATTTTAATATTATTTTGTTATTCAATTTAGTGCCTTATATTGTCATTTATAACAAATTAATAAAGATATATTTTAAAAATTATTTTAGATTTTTAGGCAATTATTATAATAAATATTTTCTACCTTTATTTTAATTATAATTCAATATTTTAGATATTGGATATTTTTATGTAAAAATTCATCAATAAATTAGCTTTCATGGTAGCTAATAAGTATTGATAAATAGAGAGAGAGAGACAGAGTGAAGAAGTGAGAGAAAAAGGAAGTGGAAAATGAAGAAAGAGGGATAGAAAGAAAGAGAAATATTTATTGAGAAAAACAATTTTTATATATAATTTTATCAATAAATTAGATTGCGTGGATGTTAATTAAAATTTCTCTTTTCATCAAGAAAGTGAGAGTGTGTGAGAAAAAGTTAAAGAAATAGTAGATATAAATTATTACATTTGTAGTTTAATTATATTTCTACTTTGTTGATTGGTCAAATCAGTTGTTTATACACAATTTACCTGTAATATAATAGATAAAACTTATAATAATCACAAACAATTTAAGTTATTACCACTTTATGTTTCACTTAAACTTAAATCAGTAAAATGAATGTTAGTTTTAATTGATAAGTTATTTAATATCACATTTTAATTTGATATTATATTTACAAAATATGGCATTGACTGCATGTTTGTGTAAAAATACCATCAAAAATAAGAATTTTTAGTAGAACTCTCAAAATTTTGATATTAAACCTGAAAGAACTATTCGGGATTAAACACACTATAAATCCATGAATACTCTGTAAATCTAGTGAAAAATTTTCATTTGACACGATATCTACATTTTGAGAATAATCGATAATTCATATAATAGTTTTGCACCCACCTATATACCCATCTTTAATATGCTGGTAGATTGTAGGTCATTAAATTTTATTTGGTTTTAAAGGATAAATTACCCTTTGGATAATAACGTATAATTCATCTTTACAAATATTATGACAAAATGATTGTGTCTCCTTGAAGATTCACTCTTTTGTTTGTAACAAGGAACTAAAATCAATTTGTATAGTAAAGGTTAACTTAATAGCCTTTTCATTAGTAAAGAATTGTTAAGGAAAGATTTGCTATTCTTTTGGTTCCACTCTTTTGTTTGTAACGAAAAACTTAGAGCTCAATGAATAGTAAGGAGTGATTTAAAGGAGGGTATTAAAAATTTAGTCACATTATATAGATATTCATAATTTTGATAGTCATGGAACGGATAAGAAAGGTAAACACTATATAGAAGTTAACAATATTGATAGTAGCTGCGAAGAGTGGAAAGAGGTAATTTATAAAGAATTTTAGCCTTTTGATAGTAATGGAGGAGATATGGATTTTATATAGATATTTCCCTTTGCTAAGTAACAGTGAGGATAAAATAATATTTATTAAAATATTCATTATTTTGAAAATAAAATTTTCTGTAATTTACAAAATAATTGAGTAGAAGTTGGAATAAATTTTAATTTTTAGTTTATTCTTTTGTTTCCATTAAAATGAATGAACACGTTTTCTGTAATTATGTAAATTT
>JAQFZM010002039.1:0-15202 GCA_034695785.1 Galumna obvia | reverse complement strand
CTTTAATTTTTTAAAATCATGCTTCATTTATTGAAAAATTAATTTTAAGTAATTAAACTAAAATTAATCTAACAGTTTAAAAGTATCTTTTATTTTTGTTAATATAAAAAATATTTAATATGGAAAATTAAAAAGAAAAAATTATTATTCATTATAAGGTTCATTAACTATAATTTTAAAATTAAAATCAATAACTGAATTAATATTGTTTTTGACATTTGATATTATGTTAACATAAAAATATTTTAGTTTAAAATGAATTTAAATTTATTCGAAAATTTGGTTAAATATTAAAATAAGTATAAAATAAGTTTATCCTAGACCAATTATTTCGATCCTATCTGACCAAGTGTCATAGAACTCCCTTGACATTCAAGGAATTTAGGGTTTAATCAAGAATTTAGGGTAGAAGTTTTCATTGACAATTATTGTCAAGGAATTAGAGTTTTTGTCTTTCTTTTATAAAGTTAAGGAAAATCTGCAAAAAATAAAAAAAAAATTTTCACTACATATATGTAGTAAAGTGTAGTATATGTTATCATTTAGCACCCATACACCCTCCACCCGTAGGATGCAGCGAATAAAATTTTTTGGTTGATTTCAAATGAAATTGTAATTTTAAACTACGATGAACTTACAATTAATTTATTTGTTAAGTTTATTATAATACGATATATTTCGCTCCGATATTATATATAACATAGCTCATATTCTAGAAAATAAATATTACTTTTTGCTTAAAAAGTACCAAAATTTCAAAATTTTTAATTTAATTATTTAACAAGCTGTTTAAAAACTTATTTTTGTTTAACAAAACTGGAGAGTTTTTGTTTAAAATATTTTTTACAAAATGAAAATTTATCAAGGTATTCTAGAGATTTACCTCGTCAAAATGAAGGAATTAGATATTTCCATAAGGTTAATATAATATATTTCAAAAAAAATTGAATTTTTTAAAAATTTGATCTTTTGGCATTTTATTTATTCATTTTTATTTTTTAATAAAATAAATTGATATTGCAAGTTTCTGTGGAGATTAGGTTTAACTCAGCTAAAACAAATTTATACTAACTCTTTTTATCTAAATGCTGCATTTCTTCTAATCTTGTATTTAATTTGGAACTGTATTCATACGTAATTTAAAAAGAAATTTATCATATTATTATAAATTTAATGACTAAACAGAAAATTTTTATCTCTTAAAAATTAATGTATCTTGTTTCTTAAATTATAGTTCAAAGCGATATTTTATTTCTTTTGTCAAAATCTAGCGAATATAATAATTTCCTTTAATTTAATTTCTTATTGCTTTGTTTATTGATATTTTTAATTAATTTATTTGTTTAAGTGTTATAAATATAAGATGTTTTACATTTTAAAAGATTCACGATAAAAACTCTAATACCTAAAAGGAAATGAAAAAAGGTTTGCGGATAAAGCCATATGTACTACATTTATGAGAATTTATCTAAATATTTTAATAATACAATATTGTAAAAATTAATTATGTTCAAATTTTAAAGAATTGTAATTTCTTGAATTTGACAAAATTTTTGAAAAATTGTTTTAATATCTCAAACATTTGATTATAAAGTTAGGTATTCCTTAAGATCTAAAAAAACATTTCTTTAAAATAAATTTATTATGGAAAAAGGGGTGGTCCTTACGGACTGCCACAATTCTTACTAATTTTTATAGAATAAATATTAGTTCTAAAGGGTAAATATTTTACCTACAAAATAGATTGGTAGAAATTTTGGTCCTTACCGACAATCCCATTATCTATTTATAGAAATTATTAAATAAAATAACAAGAGTTATGATTCATAATTTTCATTAGGATATTCAAAGAAATTTTTGATAATAAAAATAAGAGCAAAGCTTACCTGACCCTATCGTTATTATAATAAAGACCAAATTTTTACGTTAATATAAAAAAAACTGGATCTCACTCGGCTTTCCTTGTTTTTATAAAATTTGAAACTAAATTTTTTCAAAAGAATTTTCCCTTATTATAAAACTTATGATTAATGTTAGAATATTGATTAAACCTTTATGAATATTAAAAGAAAGAGTTTATTTAAATATTCATAATATGAAATACTTAAACAATTATGCAATTTTTGTATAAATATTTAAGATTAAGTTTAGGAATTATTTAAAAGTAATTTATTTATATCCATGATAATCCAATAGTTATTTCATGCATTTAAATATTAAAATTTATTTATTTAAAAGTATCTTAAAATAAAAATAATAACTGACATTCTAAACAAAAGGTTTAAATATTCAAAAATTAATAAAATGACTGAAAAAGAAGTGCAAATTATATATAAATAAAATATTGAGATGAGTTGACTCATATTAATCTTTTTGATATCATTAAGAAAATTTATTATTTTTAAGTCATATTCTGGTTAGTTTTCAGGATTTATTATTTTTCGTTTCACTTCATCATAAATACCACTTTCTCTAAAACCATCAATTCTTAAATTAAATTAAAAAATTAATATAAGTTTTAAATATAAAATCATACAATAAATTTAACTTTTTATGCAAACCAATATTCGGTTTTCTATTATAATCTCTTAGGACAATTGGTAAAGTGAATGTTCCTTTTTCTGAAATATGGTAGTCAATATCTTCAATAAAAGTATTTTTCTTTCCGAAAATCAAAATTTTATAAAATTCCATTTCATTTTTAGATTTTATAATAACCGTGTTGCCTTCATGTATTGAATTATAATCATAATTATAACCACGCTTCCTTACCTTTTTGTTTTGTAATCTGAAATAAAATTCTCTTCCCATTGTATTATTTGTTTCATTGTGACATTTCCATTCAATATACCATTGATATTTTTTATCCATTTTTAA
The DNA here is from genome assembly GCA_034695785.1 of Galumna obvia. Taxonomy (NCBI): domain Eukaryota; kingdom Metazoa; phylum Arthropoda; class Arachnida; order Sarcoptiformes; family Galumnidae; genus Galumna; species Galumna obvia. Next base: position 12,325 of record JAQFZM010002039.1, on the reverse strand, counting down.
AAGAATGCATTTTCTTAAGTAAATATCAAAAAATGTGTCAGATGTTTTTACTTGTATTTTTATATCTTTCCGGTGATATAATTCTTCAATTGAATCAATCATTTCTATTTGTGGTGGACTCATTACTCTATCCCTTAAAATACCGGCAAATGCAGACAATAATACAGTGCACGACATAAGCCAAACACCGGACAGTATTTTATTAGTTTCACTAAATCGAAGCGAATAACAATCGGATAAAATTATCGATAAATTCGACCAAAAATTTTGAAAGAATATTTTAATTGACTTTTGAAAAATTGCTGAAATTAATGAAAGGAATAGAATGGATGCAAATATTCCGTAATAAATTTTAATATCAAAACACATTAAATTATCGAATAATGATTTGTATACTAATTTTAAGAAAATTAATTTTAATTAATATTAATCATTAATTAGATGTTGTTTGTTTATAATAAAGTTAACAAGGTAATATATGAAAACTTAGCTTTAATGAAGACTTCAAATGGTAGACAATAAATTTTTGTATTTTAGAAGAGAATTTAGTCAAGTAACTTTCACTTGTAACTTGTCTTCTTCAGCGCATAAGAAAGCAAATTTAGTCCTTAGATGTAGAGGCGATGCAAAGAATGCAGAAAAGGAATCAAATGGTGATGCTTTGCTTCAATATTACAAGTTTAGTCTAAGTGCTAATTATTTGGTTTTGTTTCTTAATTGATTATAATATTTAATGTATTCTGGTTGCCTTGTCATTCAAAAATTTGAAAAATATTAAACACAATTGTGACCTGAAGTATATAAGCAGAGTCCTCAGTTTCCATATGAAGATTGGTACGAAAGTTTTATAAAAGGTGCATGGTATTAAGTACGTATCATAAGCATGAAATGATTACTATATCGTTATAAACTTATTAGTAATTTTAAGTTAAATTTTTCAAAACGTTTTAAATTGTAAAAAGAATTCATGTCATTCATAAATATATGTCAAAATATTAATCAGGGTTATCTTTAATTTCTTACTAATTACTAATATAACGATAAAGGAATCATTTTATGCTTCTACGTACTTAATGACTGAACATTTTATAAAGCTTTCATACGAACCTTCATACGGAAACTGAGGACTCTGATTACGACTTATTGTTATTCAAAAGTCTTATTCAATGATAACAAGTCTTAGTTTTCCAAGAATTCAAATTAAAGCACAATTAAGTTAAATAAAACAACTAACCAGCAAAATTTTATCTTGCTAAAATTTGCAATTATATTTATTTTAGATATTAGAATATGCTTTCTAAGTGTTTTCTTATATGAAAACATTTTAATAAATAAAAATCAATTAATAACAATTGCTTAAATTTAATAGATTTTTAAATTTTTGGTAATATTTTAATTATAAAAATACAATTTTAATAATATTTAAAACAATTTGAATGCAAATAAATATTTGAATGATTTTATTGTTTATATAGTTATCAGTAATGGCCATGGTCAACTTGACAGGGGGTATTGCTATTTTTGACTACTTTTCTTGTGACAGGGGGGGAATAGGTGGTATTTTCAAAATGGCCGCTAAAGGTAAAATAGGTAGTTTTATTGGTATAAATGGGTATTTTATTGCTTTATTGCATACTAATCACTCATATTTAACTTAATCTCTCATATTTGAGTGAAAAACTAAGAATTTTAACCAAAAAATTCATTTTTCAAAAATTGAAAATTTAGTCAAAAAAATCAATTTTACTGCTTATAGATATGCTTTAAAAACTGTAAAGAACTAAACCGGATTTCAGTTCACCAGTGTGCTATACCCCAGATCAAATTGCACTAAAATATTAGTTTTTGTTATGTTTTCTGTTATTTTACTTATTAATTACAGTCTTTTACTCTTATTTTCTCTTAATTTTTTTCGCATTTGCGAATTTTTCTCTCCTATTTTTTCGCCGATGCACTGGGTGGGGTGGGGGTATGCCGTTGATTACAGGGAGGGGGTATTTGGTCTATCCCCCCCCAGATTTCCATTACTGATTATTTTTTATAACAATAATTGTCAAAAGTTATGGAATATGCCCTTTATATGTATTAATGTTATGGTAAAAGGGTATAACTCACCCAAAATATAAACACTTTAGGTATAGGTTAGTGTATGTTAGTTTAGTTTAATTTAGTTTGGTATAGATTAAGTTAGATTATGTTAGGTGAGTTTAATTTTAGATTATGTTAGGTGAGGTTAAGTTTAGGTTAGGTTAGGTTAGATAGTTATATTCTGTATTTATATATTTTTGCTTGAGTTATGCTTTTTTTCCATAACATTAATACATATAAAGGGCATATAACATAACTTTTGACCTAGATGTTTCCGGACTCCCGCAAGCCAGACTCCCACCGATGTGATCCTCTACTCATAAGCTTACCATTGATATACACCGGCCGTGTCCCCAAATACTAAACTGCAGCCGTCTTAAATTCAGTACAGTTATTGTTAAAAATGTGTAAAAAATTATATTAATAAAAATTATGATTTACTACAGATATATGAAACGCATGCGATGTAGTCGAGTCCGTCCATTTATAAACCGAGAAAATGTCTTAAAGTTGTTGAGTTATAAATATGGTAAATATTGGAAGCCATCTATATTTTGATATTCATCCCTTCAAATAGTAGATTACGTATGTTATTTGATGTGAAATCACTGAATAAAAGCATTTATTTAATTGTATTTATTGTAATCGATTGTTATATTGACTATAACAGTAAATAATCTTTAAATTATTTATAACTTTTTGATTGTAATCGATATAACAATCGATTACAATCAAAGGGAATGATTGAAGGGATGAATATCAAAATAAAGATGGCTTCCAATATTTACCATATTTATAACTCAACAACTTTAAGTGACGTTATTATAACAACAAATGATGTTTATTACTCCGGCACTGAATGAATGTGTAAACAAAACGCCATCTTTTTGCTTACGAAAGCTGAAAACACATATTACAGCACAAACTTTGTTACAGTCTAATCATATAATTTTATTCACAAAATTAAATTAGTTAAAGTTAATTAAAAATAATTATGATAATTAGTAAATTTAATATTACAAACAGTAAAGTGATATAATATTTGATAATTATAAAATTGTTTTTTAATTAACTTTAAATAATTTAATTTTGCATAAATAATTACTCAATTAGACTGTAATACAGATTGTGCTGTAATATTTGTTGTCAGCCGCCGTAAGCAATCAGATGGCGCTTTGTTTACACATTCATTCGCTGCCGGAGTAATAATTGCGAGTAAATTAAAGGTTTGGGTTTTTGTAATATTTCTTAAAGAAATATCCCTTTATTTTCAGTATTTTAACCAAAGATTTCGAATAAAATGATTTCAAAAAGGTTTGAAACCCAATTATTAAAACTATCGCCGCCTTTAGTCGACTCAATGTAACCCAATATTTGATTTAACTAAAAATCGATGTTATCATACCTTTACTTATATATAAAACTATGGATTTTGCTGATAAGTTAATTAAATAAAAGGTATAATTTCAACGACAAATAGTTAGATCTATTAAATTATCCTTTAAATTCAGCTTAAAATAAGAGCGAACAGTTTAAACGCCATTTTAATAATAATTAAATAATAATACGTTGTGTGTCAAATGATTTAACAAAGGGCTATTAAATAGATCAACTCATTTGGTCACATAAACTTCGTTGAAAATATTGATTTGTTTACATTAATGATCCCAACTTAACATTGTTTTAATAAAAATTGGTTTTGAAAATTAGTTGACCTTACCAATTAATTGACTATATAGTTTGTATAGAATATAATATAATCACAAATGGAATCCAAGCGCTTCGCTTTTATTTTAAGCTCTCTTTAATGTATTATCACATCATTTATAAATTGCATTCAATTTATGAAAACAATTGTGTTTTGTTTACAAACAAAAGTCATTTCATTTTAAATGAAATTAATATTAATTTATTTATTTTAAAAATAAAACAAATATTATATTTAATTAAAAACAAAAGATTAAAGAAATGGCGATAAAATTCAAGAATCAATTGAATCAAAAAACGAAGAAAAGCCTCGAAAACGATAATTAAATTATAATTAAACGACAATCGATTTGCAGACAACAATATTTTCTTTAATATTGGGATTCATTTGGCAAAAATCGGTAAAAATGTCTATAATTTAGTTAAAAAATATGTGAACAAAAGGTTGAATAATTTGTATGTTTAAAAAGAAAGTATAGTTATTTTAAGCCTTAAATTAAGGATTAGTTAATACTATCGGTGAGGGAATACATCAGAAGTGTGTCTTCAGGTGTGAATCACGTCTTCATAAGAGTAGATATGTTTAATGACTAAAACCCAACCATTGATGTCAACAAACATTTCATTGAAGAAAAAGAGTCCAAACATTTGAATAAAACATTATCGTTGATATATTTGCCTTCTATTGAAGAATATTTACTCTTTTAGTCTTTAGAATTTTTTTATGGGACAGAATTGGTATGAATTATATGTGTTAACACTTTTTATTTGTTTTTAAACAATAGTTTATTAAATAAATGCTAATTTGTGTTGAATCGGTTTCATAAGAAGTTAAAAATTAAAAAAAGTGTTGGAAATATAAATATATTTTTGATTTATTGTTATTCGGGTTATTATTTTAACAATGAATAACACAAAAGAAAGCGATGGGGAGGAAGATTTTGTGTTCGTTGAAGTCTATTATGTGTTGTTATACAACTTTTGTCACAAGTTTTGAATCCATAAATAATTTTAATATTATTTTAGGGTTTATTTATTTAAATTTTCTTTTTGTTAAATTATTTAATGAATATATGAAATAAAAATTTTAGATAAAATTATTTCTAATGATTTAAAGCATTTTTTATTTATTAAAAATTATATATTTTTAAAAAATTTAATAAAATTATAGATTCAATTAACGATTAAATATTGAAAAAAAAGGTAAAACACACAAGACTCGAACCCTTGTCATAAAACTTGCATGATTCTATTTTAACAATTAAACTAGCTTGTTTAACTAATGAGTAATATTTTGAATCAATTATAACGTTTGAAATTTATTCATTGTTTTGATTTATATTTTTAATAATTCAATTAATAGTCAATAAAGTTATGTTTAATTTCAATTAGTGGACAATTTTAAATTTAATTTTGAAAATATTTAAAATAAATGTTCTATGAACTTTTATTTAATTTTATGAAATAAAAATAATAAATATTTTATTCTATTTATAAGTTATGGACTCTTATTATTGAATTATAGATCATTGAATGATATAAAAAATAAATGAGAGGTAAAGCTTTAACTCTTTTTAAAAATAGACTGATGTGGGGTAAAGTAGAGATCTGCCCAAGATGACAGAACTAATATTTGTCAATACTTCATCCAAGCTACCACACATTGCTAGAATTTTGTTGGATGGCATTTGATGACCCAATAATTACTTTTTAAAATTTTCGTTTATAATTAAATTCAAATCAAATTATTTTAATTCTATATATAAGTTATGGACTTTTGTTATTGAATTATAGTTCAATGAAGGATATATAATGAAATGAGAGGTAAGACTTATGGGAAATTTAGTTATAGTGTGATGGCTCTTTTGAAGAATATCCTGAGGTGGGAAGAAGTGAAGATCGGCCCAAAATCAAAATAACAGACGTAGTCATTGTCAACCTTCATCCAGGCTATGAGACACTGTTAGATGTTTGTTGGATTGCCATTAATGACTAAATAATTATTTTATTATTGTTTTTTTGTTTATAATTAAATTCAAAACAAATTATTTGAATATTTTATTTATTTTTTAACGATTTCGGACCGACTCATCTCCTTCATAGAGTCAATCAAATGTATCTAATCTATAGTTTTTGCTCAATAATAGAATTCACTTATTTATGTAATAAATTATTTAGCAATTATTCTGATAACACATCTTCTAAATCTTGTTTTTAAGCGGGGAATAAACCTTAACGTTTTGTAATTGATTAACTAAAGTATTAGACTTTTGCCTTAAAATTAATTCTTTTTATTTATTAAATGAATTAATTAAAGTTTGTTTATTATTCTTATACTTTCTAAATTAATTAAGCTTGTTAAATTTATTTTCAGCATTAATAAAATTAGATAAAATAATTTTCAAATAAACAATCTATTAAAAAATAAATTGTAATTGGCTATATTTTATATTTAGTGTGATATACACTTTTAATTAAAATGACCTTGTTGATTTCCTTCTCAACACATAAAATATAGTTAATTGTTTTTCACTAATTCATTTTAAGTCTCCAGTTGTCCAGTCCCGTACTGTGTACAGCCCCTTGGTGTGATACTGTATCATAGAATTGAAAAATGTTACCAATCATAAGCAATTCGGTGTAATTTACGACAATAAAATGATTTTTGATATACACTTGGATTCAATTGTGAGTAAAGCGACCAAAAAATGGTATTATTTGAAATATTTTATTAAAAGAGTCAATTCTTGGACATTTCTGAGTTTATATAACACCTACATTCTAACTATAATCGAGTTCAGTGATTTATCAGTTATATATAATTCATCTCAGAATAAATGGTTAGAAGCGATTCAGAGAAGGGTTACACAATATATCTGTTTTAAAGTAGGTATACCTTTTCTCAGTTATGAACAGAGGCTTAACTTATTGAAAATCTTTACTCTTGAAAAAAGGCGAAAAATACAAATACTAAAACTTGTGTTCAAAATTAAGGAGAAAAGACCTTTTGTACCAACCAAATGGTCAACAGAATTGACTTCTAATCAAAATCCAAGAAAAAGAGCTCATGCTCATTTAAATATAAATCGATTATGTAAATCAGACAAATATTTATTTGATTTCTCTGCAAAACTCTTTAATTGGCTGCCAATGATGTTAGAAATGAATGTAATTTAAATACATTTATTAACATATTGTATCAATACTTATGAAAATGTATTTCATGACATGTTCTCTGAATAAAATCATTATTATTATTATAGTTTGGCGGAACTTCTATACCTACTTAGTTAACCTTTCCGAGAAGTGCATTCCTCTATTGTGTACAACACTGAGTTTTATTTACTTTTGATTGCATTTACCCAAAATTTCATTCTAAATTGTGTATTAATATTTTCAATTAAAATATAACTTTTAATAATCTATTATTTTAGTGAAAAATATATTGTAATTGACTAAATTTTATGTTTAGTTTAATATACACCTTTAATTAAAATGATCTTGTTAATTTTCTTATCAACACATAAAATATAGTTAAAATTTATATAACTATATACTTTTCATAAAATACATTATAAATCCTAATTTGTGTATTCCCGTAGTGTGTTCAACCCCTTGGTGTGATAATGTATGATAATCTGGCGGATCGGCTATTTCTACTAAAGTTAACCTTTCCCAGCAGTGCATTCCTCTATTCAATATAGTCTATTGTGTAAAACACTGATTTATAAATTTATATACTTTTGACTGCATTTACCAAAAATTTCATTCTAAAATGTGTTTTGATATTTAAATTTAAAATATAACTTTAAATAATCTATTATTTTAGAGATAAATATGTTAAATATTTTAAAAGTAAAACTTTTATATAATTTTAAAGAAATACATTGAATAATTCAACAAATTTAGACATATTTATATAAAATAATGAATGTAAAGACAATTTCTTGAATTCTTTAGATCAAATTAATGAAAGATGGGCTAATTATCATTACAAAACTTTAAAAAAAGTTTATTTACAAGACATTATCCATAATTTTGTAAAAATTAAGTTTATACAAATTAAAAAATTTAGCATAAGTTCTCTTATTTTTACTTTATAAGTTGTAAATGAATTTCTTGTGCATTTGCTCATGAACAACTTGAGATTTCTACTGTATTTTAAAGTATATACAATTATGAAAATATTTTTTTGAAAAATATTTTCATCAAAAAACCTTTAAAAATATTCTAAAATATATAGTATGTTTTATTAAAGGATATATCCTGGAAGTGAAATAAGATATATTTCATATTTAATAGTTACAAACAGGGATGTCAAATAGCGGTTGTAGACGATAGACCGAAACCCAATAAACCGAAATCCAGTAGACCGAAACCAAATACACAGAAATTTATAATAGAGGTGTAGCCAATGATGTTAAAACTTACGAAATATCACGATTTTTATTACATTTGAAGTGACAATAACTAGTTAGTTTTAGTTATGTAAGATTATATAATGTTATATTAAGGTTAGGTTTGGCTAGGGTTAGGGGAGGTTAGGTAAAGTTTCAGTGTGTTGGAACTACCTTGGTTACACCTTTAATTTTTCGGTCATTTGGATTTCGGTGTATTGGGTTTCGGTCTATCGTCTTAATCCCGGCAAATAGTGGGTATTCCGGAATACCCCCTTGAAGCCAAAAATTGGAAAAATACCACTCCTTAGACGAGAGTTGGAGAACCCTCCCCCCTAAAGAAAGAGAGGAAAAAAGAGGAAAAAATTCGTCAAATTAGGAAAAAAGAAATAAAATTAAGAAAAAAATCCAAAAATTGCAGATATTTTGAAGATAATTAAAGGAAAACTTCAATAAATAAATAAAATTTTCAAAAATCATGCTTTTACGCTAAAATTTTGGTACTTAAACTTTTGAAAATTTTACAAAATTAAATTTTTGCCAAAAAATCTTAGTTTTTTGCCAAAAATTCTTAGTTATTTGCATTATTTTTGATAAATTGCGTTACAATATGACTAAATAAAGTCATGTAAGTCAGATAAAGGCTTAAAATTGATGTTTTATGTGTTTTTAACCAATTTTGGGTCATTTTCAAAATACCAGCCCCTTATATCCCACCTCAGCTCGGACCAAAATACCCACCCCTTATACCCGCCCTTGTACCTCGGTCATTTGCCATCCCTTGTTACAATTAATATCAGAAATTTAATAATAAAAATAATGTAAACCAGGAATGGTAAAAAATTTCTCAGGTGATGTATTTTTTCAAAAAAAACCATCTGGATTTAAAAATCTCAACATGACTAGCGCTAGTCAATAGATCCTATGTTAAAGTTTCAAAACCCCAGGTAATACTTGGCAAATTTTTCTTTTCCGAGAGATTTCTGAATAACCCCTTTTGTACATCCCATTTATAAGCCTAAATGAAAATATGATTTGAATCAAATAAAATTTTATTTAGCCTTCAATTTCAAAATAATTAATTTTTTTAGAAAATATTGTAAATTAAATAATTGGTGCAGGGTTTTAATACAATTATTGAATACAAGTTATCATATCAATCAAAATGACATATATTTTCTAAAAAAAGAAATATCCTGGAAGTGAAAAAGCTATAAAAAACTAAATATATCCTGTGTAATAATTCAAAATAAGAAAAAAAGTGGAGTTGAAAACAATTGTATAACTATTAGTGAATTAAAGTTTCACTTAATATGTATTTATTCATTCGATCTATTATTATATGTGTTCTAATATTTAGAGTTGGCTCTGATCCATGTAAACCATCTGACGGACAGATATGTCTTTACAATGAGAGACATCATAAATGTTGGAATCAAAGTAAAACATATTCATTGTTCTATTCCGATTATTTAATTAAACCTAGGTTCGTATGGTGATCCATCAGGACAAAAACAATGCTTTAATGAAGCTCCTAGCAATTGTGAAAACGTTGAATGGAATGATGAGATAGAGTCTGTTAACACGAGTGGCAAATGTATTGTATTATTCGAAGATGAAAAATGTGAAGGAAAGAGCATGAGATTCGCACCTGACACATCTATCATCAGCCAAAATTATATTTTCTTCCCTGACTTTTTTTCTAATAAAGCATCTTCAATGAGAGCATGGTAAATATTTTAGTGAGTTTATTGTTAATTTGATTTTTATTAGTGATAACAAAATATGTCTCTACAATGAAAAGTATTTTAACCGATGGAATAATAGTAAGTTATTTAAGTATTTTTCAAATCATTGATTACTTTTATAAGGCGTTGAAAAGAGTGCAGAAGGAAAGTTTCAATGCATGAATGATTCACCTAGTAAATGTGAAAATGTAAAATGGGAGAAACAAATAGAATCTGTTGACACTGGCGGTAATTGTCTTATTCTTTGCAAAGAGCCCAACTGTGAAGGAGAGTGTAAAACGTTTGATCAAGATGTTCATTATAATTTATTGGATTTCGATAATGCTATAAAATCAATAAAATCTTGGTATGAAATATATATTAATATAAAAAATTATTTATTTTAAATTAAATATGTTATTTATCGACCTGACCTAAAACCAGGGATGGCAAATAGAAATTTCCTTGAATGCCCTTTTTAACAAATAATTGTCTAATTTTCCTTCTTAGATAAGTCAGAGTATTATTCAGAAGGGAATTTTGAAAAAATTGGCAAAAAGTAAAAACACCTAACCGACTTCGCTATCCTTTTAAACTTATTCTAATATAATGTTTAATAGTTCTGATCACCCATTTCTTAGCATATCTTTAAATAATAAAATTATTTAACAAAGTTTGAAGGCAATGCCATAAGCTCTACATTTACGAGAATTTGTCAAAATATATTATTGAAATTATATTGTAAAAGCTTAATTATGTTAAAATTTAAAAGTTTTAAATATAAATTTGATAAATTTTGAAACAATTATGTTAGTTTTCAAAGCATATAAGAAGAAAGATGAGTGGCTCTTCTGAATTAATAAAACATTTTTAAAAATAAGTTAATAATGGGAAGAGTTTTGATCCTAACAAACTATCACATTTTTTACTATTAAAAAGATAAAATATTCTTATTATAATTAAAAGGGTGGTTTTCAAGGTAGAGCACATACTAACACTTCCCTTTGTTTACTATTAAAAAGCGAAATTTTATTAAATCTACCTATAAATCCTTCTATTCTCCTCAGTTACTATAAAAAATACCCATTACTATCAAAAGTGTATATGAGTTTGAAGATCTTTGAGTGGGTTGATGGCAAAGTTAGGAAAAAATTTTATGCGTTGCTTCCATCCGGCGGGTGAGTGAGTGAATGGTAAGGTGGGCAGATAGTTAAGTGCAACACGAACACTTATAATTCACTTTACTAAGTAAATGTAATGAAAATTTGTCATATTTAAATAACATTTTTTTCATAGTTATAAAATTAATTTAAAATGGAAAATGAAACTTTTCCTAAATATTGATATCATTTTCATAAAATTCAATTTGAAAAATATTCGTAAATGTAGAGACTATTACCTCAAACATTATTAGTTTTCACATTAAATTAAGTAAAATATGACTAAATTTAGTTAAATATGACAGAAATTGTTTAAAGATTACATTATCTTTTAAAATTTTTTTGATAATTTTGAAAATACTCCTTACAATTTGAACTATAGTATCCCACTTATACACCCTTAAATCGGCACTTTTATCCAACTCTCAAAACTAATTTTAAAATTTTATAAAAATATTTTTTACGATTTATTTATATTAAAAAACCTAAAGGAGTATATCTTTTAAAATTCAATAATTTTTTATATATATTTTTAAAGTAAGCCTCATCAACTAATCTTTGATGAAAATTTTAATGAATTAAATACAAGTGACTGGAACATTGTGGATTTAAAAGCAGATTGTGCTAGTAAGATTTGCTTATAATAACATTAAAATATCAATAATATATTTAAAATAGAATTCTACAAGAATGATAAATGTTGTCGAAGAAACAACGAGGATAATTTACTAACAATAAGAGGTAATTTGGTGATGAGGGCGATGAAAGAAAACTATTTCGATGGTAAATTTACTTCGGCCACAATAATTTCTAATCAGAAGTTTCTATTAAAACCAAACTATCAATTTTTCAAAATGAAAGTATCATTTCCTTACATAAATGGAATGTCATTAAAAGTTATGCTTATCAGCAAAGGAGATATTTTTATGCTCTTACAATTACCGGAATCAATTTACTCAACAACTAATGCTATATATAATGATCAAGATTATAATTTTAATTTATATGAAATACAATGGGGATTAAGTAACATAATCAGAAGAAAAAATGGAATTATATATGAGCAAGGTTATTTTGATATCCAAAGTATCAAATTGAATAGAAATATAATTTATATGCTTCAATATTGGAAATTCCGTCTTGTTATTACACTTGATATTGATCCTGAACTTTATTCTTCAAATACATTAAATGAAACTATCAAATGTGATTCAGTTATAATTGATTATGTTCAATTATTTGAAAT
>JAQFZM010002038.1:0-15207 GCA_034695785.1 Galumna obvia | reverse complement strand
CAACTAATTATTAAAGGGTTTATTTTTTAATGAACTAGGTAATGATATTTAGGAGAAGTAGAAAAAGGGCCCTCAAAGAGGGCTCCGATTCCTATTGCTAATTATAATTTAGTATTGAAATTTGTGTGCGAAAAAAATGTGAAAAATGTGCACGTTTAAAATATGAACAATATATGATTGTCATTTGTCTAGAATTTTATTATAGGGTTTGATCATGATACAATAACATAGATATATTTTGATTAATAAATGTATAAATTTTTAATAAATATGGTAAAGTTATTTGAGAATGCATATTTTGAGGAACCCAAAAGGGTCACTTTTTTCAATTGTAAATTATAATAATTATTTTGCTATTTTGAAACCTCCATGAAATAATGATAGTGATAAGATTTTTGTGGCGAATTTGACCAATGAGAGTAGCAAAACATAGAATTTAAAATTCTAGAATTTAATAAATAAATAAATATATTCTATGAATTACATATAGCATTTTAATTATAAAAACAATAACGTTTATTATATATAAATAGACTGTAACAAAAGTTTAAATCATCATAAAATTATATGAAATAAATAAAAAAATTAAATTTGGAATGTTTCAAAATGTTATTTAATTTTTCTATGTTAAAATATGATATAAAGATTATTTTTTAGTAACAAACCTCAAATCTTTTGCATTTTATAATAAGGGATATTTCTTAATTAAATTATTAGGTAAATTTATTTATAAAAGAATTTTCATTTAAATAGAAATTAAAAATATATCTTCTAATGACGAATTTGTTATTAAAAATCTTTTTGAAAAAGTAAGTTAATTTATCTGATAAACTTTAATAGGTACTAAACCTTTCTGCATATTTTCTGGGTATACTTTTTTCTATCTTACATTTTAAAGATGAAGTTTTGAAAATTGCTATTAAACAGAATTAACTATGGAATAAGTAATTAATATCTATCTTATTGAAAGCTATAAAATTGTGTTAATCTTTCTTTAAATTTAATGATTATTTATAAATATTATCAATTGATCTTTGTTTTTTTGAAATTCAATTTTTAATAAATTGATTTAATAATTTCACTCTAGGTAATATAATTAATAAATACAGATTTCTTTACTATTCAAGAGGTACTAGTTTATCACTGGTAAATGAATTGATAAACAAGATCATAAAATTTTTATAAAATAATTAAATATGTTTTTAGAGAACTAATCAATTAATTAAAAGTTTAATGCATTAATATTTTAAAAATGATTTTTAAAAAAATTATTAAAAAAAACTTATTTTATTTTCTAAACAAAATTTTAATTCCTTTGAAATATTCAAAGCATTGAAATAATTATGAAAACAAAGAAATAATTTAGTAAAGTCTTTATATAAAATCAGTTCTTGAAATTTTGAAATTTATTAGAAATGTTCAATATTACTCATCAATTAGTAATGACAATAAATGAACATTTCTAATAAATTTCAAAATTTCAGGAACGGATTTTATACAAAGACAACATTATTTTAGACAAACTTTGCACCGTAAAAAACATTTAATTAGACTGAATAATAACTAACCATAAAGAGAGGGGAAACTAAAAAGGGAAATGTTAAAAAATAAGTAAATTTATTAGATTTTATTATAATATAAAAGTTTAAATTATAAAAATAATAATATAATAATAATTTTATTTATTTAAATTAAAAAAAATTTTAAATATGAATTTGATAAAATTTTGAAAAATTATTTTATTTTCCAAAGCTTTCACTTCCATTCTTTCTATCAAATGACCAAATTTTCCAGTTTCTAACAAATAGGGTGGTCACCAGAGACAGACAGGGACAGAAAGAAAGAAAGAAAGAGAGAGAGAGAGAGAAAAAAAATCCAGCCTATCACTCCACACTGTTTCTATTAATAAGGTAAAATTTCCTCGTTACTAACAAAAGGATTGTTTTCAGAGGGAGAAAGAGTGAGTGATTGAGAGAAAAAGAGAGAGAAAGTTAGAGAGAGAGAGCACAGCCTACTGATTACATATACTACACTTACTATGTTAATGTAGTTAAAAATAAATGAAGTTGGCGTTCAGCCAAAGTAAATATTTTCTCTTTGTTGTTTAAATTTATGATAAAATAAAACTTTAGTTACAGTTTATTTATATAATTAAAAATATTCAATTTTGATACGCAAAAATATAATTTCTAAATGAAATTTATCAAATTCCTTGTTGCCGAATACCCAAAAGAGCCCTGATTAGCGGGTATTAAAGGGTTTTATTAAATTTACCGAAAATTGCCTAAATAACATAAAATATCGATTTAAAGCCTTTTCCTTTTCTACTTGACTATATTTTGTTATATTTTAACAAAATCTTTCGAAATATTTTCTAAAACAAAGAATGTGCAATTTAAAAGCTATAGTACAAAGAAGATTAACCCTTAAGTGATCTGGAGATGATTTCATGATAAACGGAACAGAGGTTAATAGCAGATGACTGGTTGTCTGAAGAAAGCATTACCTCTTCTTGGATTAGCCTGTAAAAACTATTGAGTCAGCCAGAAAATGGCCGAAATTTTATATATGGCATCAAAACAGAGTTTTGATAAATATTCGAAAATAAAATAGAATTCCTCTCATAAAGAGACAACAATTATATCAAAGAGTGATGCATTTCCAGAAAACGTTTATTATTTGACTTAATAGAATTAGAGATCAAATGAAATATTACATTGATTGGAGCACATATTCGAGGGGTCGGACCTGAACTCCACCTCATAATCAGTTGAATAAACTTATAAAATCTATTTAAAAACTTTAAAATATTTAGTTAAATGTAAACCATTTTAGCAGCTAATGAATTACTCTCTTAATAAATTTGATTGCACTGGAATTCACACTTTCTTTCATCTGAATACTATAATCAAAAAGCGACAAAATTATTGGAAGATACAAATGAGAAGCTTGTGAAAGGAACGTGCACATATTGAGAACAAATTATGTCCTAAAATTTAAAGCTTTATTAAAATATTTTATGATTTTTTGTCATTAAGGTTTAGTAGAATAGTATTAAACCTTACTTCATTTATTGTCAATTCGTGCCCGTTCCTATCATAGGCTTTTAGTTTTTATCTTCTTAAACTTTTGTCGCCTTCTGACTATAATATAAATAAAAAGAAGCCAAAAATAATAATTTGATAAATATTTTAAGGTAAAAAATTAAAAATGCAGTTTTTAAATTAATTTCTAAATTTAAATTTATATTCATTATAAAAATTAGTTTTAAAATGTAAATCAATTTTTTATTAATATAAATATATTTATTAAATTATTTGATTTTAAATTTGAAAATACTTCACTATTTCTTTAAAATCAGAAAATTTTTTTTTATAAATTTTCACTAAACTTTCTCTAAATAAATAAATTTATAATAAATCATATTAAATCAAAAATATTTATTTAGTTTTAGTTTATTTTAATGCTTATAAAATTATTTATTTTAAAATATTAATTTTGGGTTTAATTTTTCTGAGTAGATAGTTTAGATTAAATATCACCACTTGCAAAATTCTGGGGTGTTTATGAAGTCAAATCTAATTACTAATATTGCCAAATAGAGGTGCATTATTTAGTTTCTAACACATTCCCTCTATTTTACAAAAGTAAGTCAGGCTTCTCTATTTAGCAGTTTTAGTAATTAGAATTGAATGCATAAACAGTGTTTATTAAGCACCCAAAATTTTTTCTAGTTGTTCTAGATAGTTAGATCAATACGATTACCTTTATCCTAATGCCTGTGAAACAATTGTTACCCAAATAATTGAAGTCAGGTTACAAATGAAAATAAAGTCAAATGAATTGAAACAAAATACTGAATTTTAATGGATTTGTATGAAAAAGTGGGAACACAAGAAAGGCTGATTGAGTCAACTGATGGAAACCAACTGAAAAACCTTAAGTCTGTCCTCTAAA
This sequence comes from Galumna obvia, assembly GCA_034695785.1. Classification (NCBI taxonomy): domain Eukaryota; kingdom Metazoa; phylum Arthropoda; class Arachnida; order Sarcoptiformes; family Galumnidae; genus Galumna; species Galumna obvia. The sequence continues at coordinate 11,250 of JAQFZM010002038.1, read as the reverse complement.
TGCAAATTTTTAGGGCACAATTTATATAATTATTACACAATTTTATATAAAAATTTATATATTTTAGTCTATTTTTTCTTCCATATTTCGTTTCATATTAATCTGGCATTAATTCGTCACAAATTTTACATTCAAAATAAACTTAATTACAAATAGCTAAATTAGTTGTGTAATAATTTTTCAAATATATGAATAATTAAGCTAAATTTATAAATCAAATACAACCATGTTTAAATAATGGAGTTAATATTAATAAGGTAACAAAAAAATTTATAACATATTATGTGTGGTCTTTATATCATAAACTTTGAATAGGATATCAATTTTTTAATTACAATTTAATTAATTCTAATTCTTGAATAACATAATTTTCTTAGATATATATAGAAATTTTATTGCTTTTATAAAAATAAATTCTTCCATATCTAGATAAGATTTAACATTATAATTTAAATATTAAAAAAATCGTGAAATAATTAATTGTTTGTGTTTACTAAAATAAAATAATAATTTCCTATTGAATTTATATTTAAACTTTTCATCATTGTGTTTTTATTATAAGTATAAACTGTAACTAAAGTTAAATTTATCATAAAATTATATCAAATTAAGAACAATAATAAATTTGGCCATGAAAGGTTACTTTTTTATTTTAAATATATTATAATGATCATTATCTAACGAATATAATTTGATATTATTTTATTTCAATTATATCTTATCAGGCTACTATACTTATCCGAGAATAAAAATATTTAGATTTTCAAAAATTCTAGTGGAATATCGATAACAATATAATGATTATGTTTAAAATTTAAAATTATCTTATAACTAAATTTATTTGATATGTTTCTTTAGAAAATATATAATTTATTATGTAAAGCATTGTATTATGTAAAGCAAACGATTTGAAATTATTGACTATCAAATAGTCTTTATATAATTTTTAGACAACAAAAATTAGCCTGAATCTTTGTTCATCCAAAATTAATATTTGTATTTATTTGATATAATTTTATGATAAATTTAACTTTAGTTACAAAATATTATATAAAAATCTATAATTTAATTTTAAAATAAAATTTTATCCAATATTTTATAGATTGTTTTTATTTTATGAGTTTATTTTGGTGAATTCTCGATATAATTATTACATTAAATTTTTAAATCATTTTATATTATATGACATTTGTAAAAGAATTTTAATTATAGTAGACCGCGGTTTATTTTTGTTGTTGTTTTAAATATGATATAAAGATATTTCAATAGTTTATCTTAAAATTAATTTTATATTCATATATGGCTAAAGTGGGGGTATTTCAAAATACCCCCCTGAAACGAAAAATCTTTAAAATACCCCCCTGAGCCAAATAGCTAGGCACCCCTCTTTAGAAAAAGGGAAAAATAGGTTAAATTTCCGGAAAAATTGAAAAAAATTAGAGAAAATTTAGTAAAATACTGTAATTTTTAAGAAAAATAACGTATAACTTAGTAAAAATGCATAAAAATGTAAAAAATCGAGGTTTTAAGCAAAATTTTGATGTTCAAAATTTTTGAAAATTTTACAAAATTGTTCCATTTAGATTTTGATAGTTGTGATCGCACATAATAATAACAAATATAAGAAATATCTTACTTTTTACACAACTTTGTTTAACACAACTGTTGGTATTACAGACAGTACTGTTTCGGTAACGACTGCTACCCTTATCAATGCCAACTGCAAAGTGAGAACACTTACAGTTCGGACTTGTGGTCAGTCGTATAAGAAGAGAAACATGAGATCAGCAATAAATTAGCACTTTTTGGATATTTCCTTAACGTTTAAACAATTTATTTATTTCAATTCAATAAATATAACTCTGATTAGAGCTCACCCAACAGAACCAAGGCTCATTGCATTTATTGGTATATTATACCCCTATAAACTTGAGAAAAAACATTTTTGATATATGATTAAAATAAAAACTTATGATATTAAATAAATATTCAAGTAAAATTTCAAGTTCATTTATAATCTACCATGAATAATGTTTACACTTTCAATGTAATTATATGACCCTTTCAGGACTTTGCCGATCTTTTAAATATAAATACTAATTTTAAGTCTATATTTCCAAATTTGCTTTAAATAATAAGTGACATTTTTTCTTAATTAAAATTTAGGATTGAAAAATTAGCAATAAAATAGCAAATCAAAATATGCAGTCTCAAATACTATTACGAAGTTCATTAAAAAATCATACATTTTAATAATAGAAATATAACTAATTATGGAGCATTCCCTATACGTTGCATCATGATCATACTCTTATATAAAGAAGTCTTGGTCAATGACTATCAATTATTGTTTATATTTTCAAGGGCACATTTTAAAAATATCAATGCTTAATTAAAATATAATATTAATTAAATTATATAAGGATTTATATTTTAAAAGACCTGTATGACATAAATAAGTTTATGATTAATTAGATAGTATAGATTTATGTGAACAATTATATCTATAAGTTAACATTTAATTAGTGCTAATTTAGATTTGATTTTAAGAAACTCATATCAATATTCTTGTGCATAGAAACTAAGTTCACAAATATTCTGACTAAACAAAACTAAATTCTATCCAAGACTGGCTCAACGGTAAAAATATGCATAACCCGAAATTCAGTTTACAACCTCTTTATATAGAATCCTTTACCTCCGACACCAAACCAATGAAAATAGTTTCTATTTGAGAGTTTAATTCAGTTTATTTTAAAATCATATATTAACAGAAGTCGATGTCAAAATGAAAATGTTATCATTATTTAAAGAACTGATAGTTTTAGAGATTAACATAAGTGTGAGTTTATTTTTACTTAAATAATTAGTGAATAACGAAAATGAATTAAATGTCAAAATAAAACTTTAGATAAACTATTGGTATAAAAGAATACTTTTACTACTGTCAAATAGGGTCTTCCTTGAAGAACTGATTTTCGTTTAACCGAAGACATACTATATTTGATTTGTTATTTTATATAGGATAACAAAAATAAAAATATATAATTTGTAATTAATTTGGCCTAGATAAAGATAAATTTTTTGAAACATAACTCATTTCCTTTCCTAAGTTTTCGTTTCTGTCAACTATTTAATAACAAATTTAGCACTTCTTCAAAATCATAAGTCCATGCGATCTCTACAATAACATTAATATACAGTAAATGATAAATTAATCCTGCTTTATTTACAAATATTGTTTAAGTTGCGTCCCAATCAAATGTCTTCGTTAAGTCATTTTTATAATTTTCTTCTTTTTAAAATTAATTTTTCTCAAATTAAATTTAATGAAATCATTTCCTTTCAGGCAGATTTTCAAAATGTATTCTATAAATCAAATTTTGGATTATATTATAAACAATTGATTAAAAATTTTATTTTTAAAAACATTTAACGTTAATTCAAATTCATGCATATTGTTTAAGTAGTAACAAGTTTAATTTTCAACACATAATACCAAATCCGAATATTTGGGACACCAACAAAAGTACTCAAATTTATTATTTGGGATTAATTTATTATGTGTACTGTAATTATATCCCTCGCCTTATCGTGCGCTCAGATATTTGTGGACACTTTTAGTGACAACAAATAATTGATTTTTAATAATAGTATAGGTAGAAATTTTTTTTAATTGAATTTTATTATAATAGAATTTTTATAATATAAATATATTATTGTTTAGTTCTAAAAATATTTTTAAAATTGCAAAAGTTTTATAAAAATTCATTTAAAAATTTAATGAAATATAAATTAATTTAAATGATATCTAAAATAATACTTTAATAATAATATCAATAAACTGTAATTAAACTTTAATTATTGATAAAATTATATCAAAAAATTTATTATTTTTTATTTTGAACAAAGATGGTATACTTTTTTGTTATTTTGAATTAATTATGAATACTAAATTCAAATAAAATGTTAAAATTATTAATTTTCATATAAAATATAAAAATAATTGCAAATCTTATTTTTATGATAACTAAAATTTATATTATAATGAATATTTCAATACTATTCACTTTTTCACTTCAATTTATATCCTTTAAAGAATTCATGTAAATTAAATGCCACAGAATTTCTATATGTTTAATATACATAACATGCTTACTTGTCATCAATAAGCAATTTATTAATTTTAAAAACTAAGCAAATTGCTTACAATAAGCCAGTTTGTTTACTATATTTTAATAACTTTTGATAAAATTGGAAATCTTTAACATAAATTTTGTCATTACCTTGAATATTACGACAAAAAACAATTTCCAAAATCCTATTATTCAAACTTCAGTTTAAGTAATATAGGTTTTTAATTTCATACTATTCTACCATATTAAAACTAAGAACCAAATCTCAATAATTATAATTGATTTCTATGAAACGTTAGTATAAATTATAATACATGACGCCAAAAGTTACTAGATTTTTTTAAAATTAAGCTTAATGAAAAAATAGGTTAAAATATAATCTATGAAAGATAAGCTTACAACAAAAATTTCGTTACTTTTTAATTGAGGTAATATAATATTGCTTTAAAATTAAATTTAAATTGTCAAACTTAAATTTGTTGAAAATTTTATAAAAGTATTAAAATTTTAAAGTTTTATTACATTCTTCTAAATAAGAATGGGAACCATCGTGAAGGATATGTCAATTAATGGAAGAATTTGTTAATTGAAAAGTGTCAATAAATAGTTTGTAATATATAGCGAGTCAGTCAAAAATATTAAGAAATTCATCTAAATTTTGTTATATTTCGTTTATTTAAAAATATAAAGATTAAATAAAAATTTTCAATAGTATAAAATAATTAAAATTAAACTCTTTATTCAAATTGATAAAACCCATAACCCAAAAATTTCTGTCAAACTCTGGAAACTTGACCGCATCCCATAAAAAACTTAATCCGTCTTTAAAAATCCTTACAAAATTTTTAGTAAAACATTTATATCCCTTTTAATTATTGTAATTAATTTCCTAGTTCAATAATTCCTCCTTAAACCTTGCTTATATAATAAAAAAAATTTATATTTTGTTAATTTACTTTTAACCTTTATTAGTTATTTTGAATAAAAACTTATTAATTGTTAGAATAAAATTCTTATAATCTTTCATCACACAGAAAATTTTCCTAATTCAAAGTTTATCTATTTCTAAATGATTTTAATATTAAGATAATTAAAATTATTTTAGTTATTTTTAAAAATATCACAATAAATAAATCAAATATTGGAAAAAATTACAATTTTTAAATAGAATTTTATTATATTTTATTCTTATATTAAATTATTCTCTATAATAATATTGCAAGTCTAATTCTTTATGAAAATACAAACCTTTGATTGTATAGACCATTTACCTGATTGAAATTAATTCAAACCAGTTATATTTTAATAAATTTGAAAAATTATTAAAATAAAACAAGATTAAGAATTTACTAGGAAAAAATCATATCAAAACAATATATAAATTATATAAAGAATTTTTATTTTAGAAATGTTTTTTATTAATAGACTATAAAAAAATCCTAATTTATCATAAATTTTTATCAAATTAAAAAAATAAATTTTAATTATATAAATGAACTGTAACTAAAATTTAATTTTTCTTAAAATATTATCACAATAAGAAAAATATTAAGTTTTAGATTTTTAAACCAAGGATTATTTTTTATTGCTTTAAATATTATATATAGATATGGTAATATTTTATCTTCAAGTTGGTTTTATATTATATAATATAATAAGTTACATTTATTCTTAATTAACATATTAGATAATTTGAATATTCCTTAACTTTAATAAATTATGGTTTCTATATTTGGAAAAATTTTGAATATCATTTCGTTAAATTTATGAATGTTTACACTTGTATTTAATGAATTAAACATATACAATATACAAATTAACCTTTATTTCCAAAAGAATTCATGCATTAATAATATAAATAACTTGACACTATATATTACAAAATTTACCCTAATATTTAAAATAATTTAAAATTTATTAAAATAAATAAATGATTGAAAATATATAAAAATAAAACTATCAAGGCAATCTTTAAATTCCATATTTAGAATTTATATTTTAACATTTTAATATTTAATGGTTTAAAAAATATATAAATAGGCTGTAACTTAAGTTTAATTAATCATTAAATTATAATAAATTATGAAAAACGTTAAATATGGCTTTGATAACTAATTCGCTTATTTTTTGTTGTTATCAAATTGTATATGTATACGATATTTCATTGAATTATCTCAACTTAAACCAAAGTGATGAACAAAAAAGTAATTTTCTATATAAAATTTGAAAATAAATTATTAACTTCAAAGAATAGCTCTAATTGCATATTATTATAGATAAATTACCTTTTTGTTAATAACATTGGTTTAAGTTATGGTAATTAAACGAAATTTAATTAACATATTAAGTTTGATAATTTGCATTGAATAAACCTTGTGCCATTTAAAATGGTTAAGAAACCTTTAAACTGGATCAATTAGAATTTTTAAAAATTTGAAAATTACAATCTGATTTTCCGTATTAATTCAAATATTAAAAAACTAAAATATACATATCGACTCATTATTTTATATACTTTATTATTTTATAAAAGAATTTCTTATAACTACTTAGATTTTGAGATATAAACATCATTGATTTATAGAATATTTGTACTAGATACTAAAATAATTTTAGTGTAGTTATATTGGTAAAAAATTAAATAGTTGAGAATTAAAAGGAATTTTAAAATTCATTTTTTTCAAGTTTTTATATTCAAAAAACAAAAAAGACCCTTTTCTAATTGAGTGTATATACTAATAAATTATATATTTTTGATACAATCATTTTGTTATATTTTCTTTAAAATAAACATAACTTGAGGTAAGTTTAATAACAAAATATTACTAGGTTAATAAAATAAAATAAACAAAGAATCATAAAGTTCTCAACATGCTTAATTTCAAATAAATTTTCAAAATATTTACAATAATAAAATATTTTGTGTTCCATATAGTATGTTTGATAAGGTTTCATATTTTATAAATTTTGTTTTTTCAAAAAAATTATCAAGTTAAATATAAAGAATTCATAAAATAAGCAAAAAAAAATATTAGTAATTTTGGGATACATTACTTAAAAAATAAAGAAATTTACAGCTTTTTAGTAATTTATTCTTTTAATTTATAAAATTTTATAAAATTTATAAGTTTATTTTTATTAATTACCATCAGAAATTTTTATTATGAGAGACCGATAGATATTTTCACTCAAATAAAACTCAATAATGCGTTTCGTTTTCGTCGAAAAATCGAACATCTATACATTGGTACTTTAATTCTCGACGAGTCAAAATTAAATTAACGTTTTAAATAATTTCTAATCGGTATCCTTTTCACATTATAACAAATTTTATTTCTCTAATAGCTCAGACCCAAAGAATAATCGGCAAATTAAGTAACTTGATAAATCTGACATTGTTTACAAGATAGATTGCATTGATTGTGATTCAAGCTATATTGGAACAACTAAAAGAAAATTGTCTGACAGATTAAAAGAATATAAAAAAACTATTTCAAACTCTTCTAATCATAGTAATATTGCTGAACATTGTTTCAATACCATACATGATATTAATTTCAATGATCCTAAGGTTTGTTATAAAGAAAAAAAATAAAAGAGCTAGATTATTTTTAGAAAGTTTTGAAATTGAGAGAAATAAATTTAATAAAATAAATTTAATTAATGACCAACAAAATTCAAAATCTATAATACTTAGTATTTATTTATCATTATTTAATTCAGATTCAAGGAAACCTGACCCTTAATTTGTGAAACAATAGTTATTTATAAATAAAATTGATAAAGTTTTATAAGTTAATTATTTTTAAAAATTATCTGAATAATATTTGAAAATTTATAAGAATAAATAATAAATTAAAAAACTATTTTTGTAAACATTTTTTATAATTTTATTACTTTGAATAAAACCTGATATGAACGATTAAAGTGTATCCCAAAATAACCCCTGGAGCCGAAAATTTAAAAAAATGCTTCCCCTGAGGCTAAAGGTCAGGTACCTCCTCCTTTAAAGGAAAAGTGAAATAATAGACAAAAAATAAGGGAAAATTGCCTAAAATCAGTAAAGTTAATAGAAAAATGAGTAAAAAGCTGTATTTTTATGTAAAATAACCTAAAACTTAATAAAATGAAATAAAAAGATCAAAATTATAGTTTATAAGATTTTTAAAAATTGTATATGTGTACGAAATTTCGTTGAATTATCTCAACTTAAATCAAAGTTATTAACAAAAAAGTAATTTATCTATAATAACATGTTATTAGAGCTATTCTTTGAAGATAATAATTTATTTTCAAATTTTATATAGAAAATTACTTTTTTGTTCATTACTTTGGTTTAAGTTTAAATAATTCAACGAAATTTCGTAAACCTATTCAATTTGATAATTAGCATTGAATAAACATTGTTTCATTTAAATTGGTTAAGAAACCTTTAAACTGGATCAATTTGAATTTTATAAAAATTTGAATTTTACAAGCTGATTTTATTGGTATTAATAGGAATATTGAAAAATAAAAATAGAAGTATCGACTCATTTTTTATATACTTTATAATTTAATAAAAGAATTTCTTATAAGCTATTTAGAATTTGAGACATAAACATCATTGATTTAAAGAATATTTGTACTAGATACTATAATAATTTTAATAAAGTTATTTTGGTGCAAAAATTCCATAGTTGAGTATTAAAGGAAATTTTAAAATACCTTTTCTTTAAGTTTTTATGGTCAAAAAACCAGAAAAGACCCTTTTCTTTTTTAATTGTATATTAATACATATAGTCATATCTTATAGTATTTTATCATAAATAATGCAAAAAACTAAAAATTTTTACATAAAATGCTTTTTCAAAATTTTAAAAAATCTTATAAATTATAATTGTGATCTTTTTATTTCAATTTATTAAATTTTAGGTTATTTTACATAATAATACAGCTTTTTACTTATTTTTCTATTAACTTTACCGAATTTCGGCAATTGTCCCTTAATTTTGTCTATTTATTCACTTTTCCTTCAAGGTAAGAGGCACCTGACCTTTCGCCTCAATAGCATCGCAAATTTAAAAATACCTTTTCTTTAGGTTTTATGGTCAAAAAACCAGAAAAGACCCTTTTCTTATTAACTTTAAGTATTATTCTACAGTGAATAGGACGGTTCCCGCAAAGATTAAATCATGTGACTTGAATTTTTTATCAAATACCTTTTCCATGAAAACCTTTTCGATCACTTTTCCCGAACTTTCCAAACACTTTCCCTGAACATGTCGGACCACTTTTTTGAACTTGTATGACCAATTTTCCCGAACCTGTCTAATCAGTATTACTAGGTTTCGGGGCATGTCATATCCCATCTATGAAACTTTCGGGACGTGTACATTCACTTCTATGGATCCTTCGGGATGTTTACATTAACTTTAATAGCCCATCTGGATGGAAAGTTCAACAACTTCAGTATCTTTAGAAAGAGACAAACGTTTTCTTTATCAAATTAAAAAACAAAATGAAAGCCGACCTCTTCATCTTTCCACACATAAAATTTTTCTTAATTAGATAAAATATTATTTTAAATAAAAATTGAGTTACAGTCTATTTATATAAATTAAACCAAATATAATTTTCCTTCAAGATGAACTAGTATATTTTTTCTAAAAATTCAAATAATGTTCCTTTTAAATTATTTCTAACATTTTGATATATATAATATTTTTAATTTTTTTAAACAAGATACAAAATAAATACAGTCAACAATCGATAATTTTAAGTACCATTAATTTTAACTAACCATTAATTTTAAATAAAACTCAAAACCAAAAACCACTTCCCATAGACGTAATGTTAAAAGTTACCATTAATTTAAACAACCAATAATTTTAACAAACCGGTAATTTTAACTAAAAATGAAAACCAAACCTCATTGAAAGACATATAAAGGTCATACCAATAGTTTTAACTGAACGTGCAAAAACTGTTTGGTTTCAAAATATTAAATTTCATTATTTTTTAGTAAATCCATTTTTGTTGTGTTCAAAATGTCTGATAAAACGAATAAAAAGTTAATAATTAAAGATAAATATGATATTTACAAGAAAATTAAAAATAATGTTAAACGAAAAGAAATCTTAATTGAATACCAATTTAAGTCTTAAGTAAATATCAATTATATTTGGAAACAAGGAGATTGTATCACCATTTTTGATGATGACTCTAGCACTCAAGATGAGGAAAAGGAAAAAATAACATATAGCAATGCTTTGAATGCAGTAATGGTTTTGCAAAGATATTTCGGTCAAATTGGAGATAATTGTTTTGAACATAATTTGTGTGAAATTCATTTAAAAATAACTTCAAATACTATTAATAATCTCAAGCAATAACTGATTCTTTAATTAAATTATTTAAGCTGTATTTAACTTAAATACATAAAATTGTATCATTAAAATTCATTAAATATTAAATTAAAAGAATATTTTTTTCTCTTAACCAATTATTTTAACTAACCGATAATTTTAACTAAATGAACCAAACCCAACTTGTTAAAATTATCGATTAACGACTGTAAATTCATGTATTTTAGTTTTACTATCGGGTTAGGAATAAATTAGCTTCCAAAGTTCAAAATTGTAAAATTTTATTGAACTTGATCAAATGTTATATAAAAATATTGTATTAACTTTCAAAATTTTATTAAAATATCTAAATTTTTTCCAAATTTATGAGAAAAAAAAATTTCATTTATAAAAATAAAACTTAAAATCTTTAAACTGAGCTATAAGTGAAAAAGAATATTATACTGTTTAGGTTAACTAAATCCAACTGAAAATCCTGGGAACTATTTCATCATATTGTAGGGGTTGGAATCCCTGTCCTGTAATAAGCAAAATTATGTAAACATAAAATTTTTAAAATTTATACATAAGGGTAATTAATATAAACAATTTAATCCAAGTCTTATTTTGATAGGTTTAAAAATAAAGACGCTAGAGAGCTTCAAATTTTATGAAAATATTTTTCAGTTGGGTTTAGTTAGTTTAGGTTTTGCTTTAACTGCAAAACAGGGAATCATTTGTTCCCATATTTTGCTCTGAAGAAGGCAAATAGATATTGGCCGAAAGCC
>JAQFZM010002037.1:0-15210 GCA_034695785.1 Galumna obvia | reverse complement strand
AGAGAGAGAGAGAGAGAGAGAGAGAGAGAGAGAGTCTGATTGTTTTCTTAAATAATATTCAGAAACACATTTAATTGAAAAAAATTACGTGAATTTGATTTTATCAAAATAATTAAAATCGAGTTACAAATCGAGTTGTAAAGGCAGCAAAAAGTAAGGGATGACATTTCAATTCTGAGTCGTATTCACTCAATACTTTGTATATCACATTTACTAACATTTCATTAAATCTAATGATTAGTTCAAATATTATTCGTTAGAAATGATTAACAATTATTGGAGAAAAAAAACATTTTTGAGACAATTATATAATATTCATATAAAATACTATTAAATTCATTTCCGATATAATTATTCAAAAATAAACAAAACAAAACACAAACCAATTGCAACACAATTTAACCAAGGTTAATGTTTGCTCATTTTCTAAATACAGTTTAACCTCGTTATAACGAACCTCGATATAGCGAATACCTCGTTATAACGAAGATACTTTTAGGCACCAAGTACACATTTACTATAGAAATTGAACTTTTTATAACGAATACCTCGTTTAACGAACAAAAATTTGGTCCCGACCCGTTCGTTATAACGAGGTCACACTGTAATATTAAAATATCAAGGTCAAACCAACAAGTAAACAAATATTCAACCATATTTTTAATTGCATAACGAGAAGGGATGAGGTATTACTCATACTGAAGGTTAAACTGCGCCGACAATTATGATTAACTCATTTGATTACTTAAATATATTTCAATCATTTCTTTAATCATTTCTAACCTCTTCTTTGGAACCGCTGTCGACATCTCTTCAAATCATATGTTTATTCTTCAATTTCTGTCTTTCATTTGTTCTTCAGATAAACTTTAAATATTGTTTTTGAACACAAAATATATCATTTGTTTTGAATCTAATTTATTGTTGTTTTGCAATCAATTTTCACAACAAATAAAACTTATTATTATATAACAATTATTGTTTAACTCAAATGATAACTTCTTTGAGTCAATTTGTCATTAATATAATCATTAGTTATACTTCACTTTTGGGCAAAAGTCAATTCATCATATCTTAAGTTAATTTAAAAAGATATTTTTGAAACAATACTATTAATAATTATAATAATAATAATAATTAATAATAAAAAACATGTTTTAAGCAAAAAAATTGAAATATAAATGTTTTGTTTCAATATTTAAATAAATGACTTCTATATTGAACTCATAGTTAAGAAAATACATACAAAAAATGTATACAATTTTATAAAATAATGTCTATAAAATTGAAATGTTTGTATTATCAGTACAATTATCTATTGCATTTCAAAATTGCAAATGTACAAGTTCCAATTATAGTTTCTGTCATCATCTTTCACTTTACCTAGATACTAATAACAACAATGCATAATACACTGTATTATTAGTAAAAGATTTCATAATAAAGTGTTTAATTATTAATATAGTTTTAAACCTTAAAAATGAATAAACTTTTTGTACAAAAAAGTGATGAAAATTGAATTAAATAACATTTCCTTTAATAACAAAATCAGTTAAAAACACTTTTTTCAATGAATTATTATTTGCAAAAAATATCTCTAAAAATATAACAAATCAAACGATTAATAATTCGGTTTAAAACTACATAAATGTAAATAAAAATCAATGTTTAAGTTTAGTGGCGATGGCGGCCACCAGTCCCGCACCTTTTCCAGAACCGTCTTCAGCCAGGATCAGTTTAAACTTTTTGTCGGGAATCAATTGAGTGATGAAACCTGTGGTCAGTTTATGAAGTTTTGGATGATATTTATAGACAGAGCCGTCGACAGCGATCGTCACCTCTGGTCTATCGATACGTATTATCAGATTTGAGAGAATTGTGGCCAACATTAGAGCCGCCCTAACGCTGACCACTGCACAAACGTAACGGATGGTCGCCTTATCGTCAGCACTAAAGCCTTTAAAGCCCAGTCTTTCAGCCAAAGAACAATAGAAAGTGTCGTCTTCGTCACTATAGAAACTAGGATAATTTATTATTTTATAGACTATAAATTATAAATATTTAAACTTCAATAAGTTCTCGATATGAGCTAATGATTAATGTATCCAAAATTTTTGCTTTAAATCGAATTTTGGTTTATTATAGAACCAGATTAGTCTTAACTCTAAAGTAGTGGTCCAAGGTGACTTCTATTCTTATAAGAACTCGAAATCCAAAAATACCTAGACTCAGATCATACTCAGTCATATATAAAAATATTTGACATAAAACTTTTAAATCAATTGACTAATAAAATTTAATGTGGACTCATTTTTTTTTGCTAAATGGAGAGCTATATCTAAATGGAAAAACTTTAACATTAGAGCTCCCAATGGGAGAGCCGGCGCTCAAATATTCATAATTTTGATCTAATCAAAAATATTCATAAATATTTGCATCAGCCTATACCAGGAATTGACTATATATATCATATGATATTTAAAATTATGAAATGTTTATCCCTTTCCTAAAATACTAAAATTTAGTTTTCTATTAAAACATATCCAAAACATAACTCATTGACCTCTAATTTGTTAATAAATAGATTGACATAACTTTTCCATTTGAAGTCATTGAAAATGATTTATAAAATAAATATAATTTCAGTAAAAACGAAATGAAATCAAACCTCTCGACTGCAGACAAGTCGTGTGCAGTAATTATTTCAAATGTTTTTAACTCTTTGGTAACCTTTCCATTGAAAACGAGTTTATTTTCCGCTAAATCCAAAAGAGTTCTTCTAATGATTTCCCCCAAAAACTTTCCGCCCAATAGTTTCTCAAACCTTTAAAAAAAATTAAAATAATTACCAAAAACTTCACAAAAAAAACCCAAATTATAGTTACGTATATGAGTGGGGAAAAAGTGATTCTTTATCTAAACTCATATCGTATTTAGTCTTTGCGAAGTCAATGACTCCATTGTCACCAAAGCCTCCGCACTCCATATCAATGATAACCCATTGATAGCCCTCTTTAATCCATTCGTCTCTATCGGTCCAATACTTGACGTTTTCAATTTTTTCAACATAACAGGCATTACTACCGGTGCCCAAAATCAGACCAATGGCCGCATTTTGGTCGTAATACATGCCCTGAACTAATGTTCCGGTCGTGTCATTCAAAGTGGCCACGAGTTTGACGTTTAGACCCTTGTGTTCATCGATGGCCTCCTGGAGAAGTTGTGCCGCGTCTTTACCGACAGCGTCGGGACAATCAAAGTCTTTAGTCCAGGTCTCAAGTATGGCCACATTTAATGCCTTTTGAACCATTGGAAACGAAAAGGTGAAACCCATGTCTATCTCATCGCTTGAATTCGGGAGAAATGTGTCCACAAAGTCTTTAATACATTCGGCGAAAAAATAGAATAACTGCAATCAATATAATACCTTGTTTAAATAAAATAGATTTTGGTTTTACAAGGTTATTTATCATAGACTTGTTATTGAAAGTTAACTAAATCTGATAAAATTTTACCCAAAAATAAGCAAAAACTCTATATTTACTGAAAAGCGAATAAAATGTCAAAAAAAAGTCAATTATAGTCTCATTTCTAAAGAGTCAGTATTTGAAGACACGATTTAAGGGTTTGGATCTGTCCTCGATTATTAAATCTACCCCTGGTTACTATTACACACTACTTAGAGTAGATATTTTTATTTTGATCATGGTGAAATTATGGGATTTAATTAATGAAATTGATTTAAGATGTTCTAATAAATGATTAAAATGAGATAGTTCAATTTCAACATTAATCTTATTTAGAAATTAGAAGAATTGCTTAATATATAAGTGAAAGTGATTTGATTCTTCACTATTTATTTGACCAAGGACAATCTATTATTTATAAATTGTTAATCAATAATAGATAAACTTAACTAATGTTTGCGTACAAGTATTGAATCGAATGATATTTTATAAGATTAGAGTTTTATAGACTTAAATTAGAGAACATTTGATTTTTATGGTTTAATCTGAATTAAAGACAATTATTCTGTCCTTTTATTTACAGAAAATTACGGATTTCATATTAGATGACATTATTTAGCAAGGAAATTAATTAAAAGTTTCCCGGTTTAATTGATGTTCCAAATTAAGTTTTAAATTAATTAAAAACTTACAGGTTTAGAATTGCCTCTTCTAAATTTAACTGGCACAGTATAGTGTTTTAGATGGAACTCATTAGTGCCGTCGGGATTGTATTCAGAGAGAACGACCCTGAAATTACTTGAACCCAAGTCTAGTGACATGAATTTGCCTTGCTCTTTTCCATCTGGCATTTGAGTGACAAATGTGTTGGCCATTATTAAACTAGATTTTTTGCTTGGATTCAATGAAAGACCAAGCTCAATCTCATCTGTGAATATCTTAGAAACTTCTAGAAGTGTTCTTCGGGTCGGAAGAAATGATTTCGTCAACTCTTTTATCTAAAAATATAATTTTAGAATTATTATTAATAATTAATATCTAGGTCATAGCAACAATTATCAACTCGTTCACAAGTAAAGCTCCAACTTTTCCAACTTTTCTCGACCCTACCATTCCCGAACCCTTAGAGAATTACAAAGGAACAACCCTTTCCAAACCTTAGCATAATTTCCAAGCCCTTACCCTTGAAAAGTATGCCCTTTAAACCCTTAATAAGACTAATCTTTTTAATTTTGAAAAAATAAACAGTTATTTTGAAACTTATAAGACATGATCTGAGGTTAGTCAATGATAATCTAGGTTACTTATAATATCCTTAAGTTATAAAATTAGCTGCGAATACGAAAAAATATAGATTTTATGCAATATTAAGGGTTTAAAGGGTATACTTTTCTCTAAAATTGCGGCCCTTCCCGACCCTTATGTGTAAATTTAAGACTCTTCCCGACCCTTACCCTAAGGTCTGGAAAAACCCTTAGGGTCTAAGGGTTGAAAAGTTGGAGCTCTAATCACAAGCATACCTTTTCAGCATTAGCCTTATTGTCCAAGTTTAGGACAGGTGTGTGATATTCAGAGTTGGGTAATAGCGTTGTTTCCATGTTTTAATAGTTAATAAACAGTTTGTTGTAATTATGATAAACACTATTATTATAATTAATTCTTAATATTTGAACTCAAATGAAGAGAAGTTCTCAGTAAACAAAACCATTTCTTTCGTTCGACATTTCCTTATGTTTCAGAAAATACTTTTTCATTAAAGTCTTATAATTGTATTTTAATTATTAGCGACGAGTCTTGTCGTCATATCAAGCATTTCAAGGACTTTCAATACAATCATATCTCTCTCTCTCTCTCTCTCTCTCTCTCTCTCTCTCACTCACTCACTCACTCACTCTCTCACGACTATTATCTAATCAGATTCACACAAAAAAAAAGTAAAGAACTCATCCTTTGAAGTAACAGTTGTTTCAGAAATCGATATTATTTTAAATAAAATTTTTTGTTTGAAAAAATACACAAAATTATAAAATAAAAAACAATTTCAAACAAATAAACACTTTTATATAAACACTTATCGGATGTGAATTACAGCAAATATTGCGCACAAACAACAGGACATAAACCATTACCAGTGATGATATGACACTGGAAAAGACCTTTAACTGTATTTTCCTCTCTCTGGAGCCATATATCTGTTTAGGATAGGCCCCTCAATGACATTGATCATTTGAATTTAAAATGATATTTTCTATTAATAAGTTTTTAAAATTGTTGGCATTTTTCCAAAATTCAATGAGAATTATATCCAATTAATTGCAATAAAAATAATATTAGAATCCATTGAAATGTTTGTAGATTTAAACGAATGGTTTGTTTATCAAAACTATTATTTATTGTTGTTATGGAATCTATTGATTGCTATTAACATATTTTCACTTTTTTTTCATTAATTCCAACGAAAGACATATTTAATTCATAAACCGATCACTTCTTAAACTAAAATAACTCATATTCTGTATTCATTGAATTCATGACATTTTGAAGTCAATGACAAATATTTACTCAAATGTTTACAAAAACTAAATACAAATCTCATTATTTAAATACTATTTGAATAACAGATTTGGCTTGAATTTAATTTGTACTTGATAATAAAATAAGTAGGGGTAATATTACCAAATGTTTACATTTAAAAGTTTCTTATTATTTGATTTTAAAATTCGAATGAATAAATACAAAACGGATTAATCAAAATGAGTAAAAAATTTGCATAAATAGTAGTATATTTGATTTGATTAAATGATCTTGTTAAAACCTGTTTATTTAATGTCTGAATTTCAATTAACTAATTTAATATTAAAGTCAATTTCGCGGATCAAATATAAGATCTTATTTTTAATTAAATGGAATATTCTTTTGCTATTAAATTATGTGAACTCATTTTGAAATATTTAACTTTATTTTTTAGTTAAGAAAACATTTGCATCTTGCAAATGTCATGCATTTTAATGAATCTAGGATACTTTAAATAGCATTTCTTATATAAATGTCAATAACCGATAAATAAATATATTCTTGCAAATTGAAAAAAGGTCTAATTTAAATAGTTTAGTTTTACAACAAAGTTACTAATTAAAAAAAAGCAGCAAGGTTTTTATTAAAAACAAAACAAAAGTTACTAGTTAAAATATTATAAAGAATAATGAATAACCTTTAAAGAATAACAAACAGTAACTTAGATATCATTTGCATGAAAAATATTCCATGAACAAGATAAATTATAAACAAAAAAAACTCATTTTATAAGAAAAGATAATTGAATTTTGTTTCAAATCTTCGAAATAATTGTTTTATAATAGTTTTCAGTTAATGGACTATAAACGAGTACACTCTGGGTTTGAAAACAAGTTTAATTTAGTTTTAAAGTTAAAAACAAAAAATATTCATTATTTAAATTGATCTTGACAAAACTGAAACCAAATATGATAGACATTGAATTGCAAAGACTATAAAAACGAGTGAAACGAAACAAAACAAAAGTATTTTAGTTTTGTGTCAAACATTTGTGACAACATTTCAACTTTAAAATGAAAGTAAAGCCTCATTTGTCTAGAATTAAGACCAGTCAAAGACTGAGCCAACAATCGTTTGACATTGAGGCCCAACTAAGGTCATGGGGCCTATTAGGACATACAGCTATTCAACGTGAGGACAGTCGTACGACGCGAGTCATTAATTTTTTTCACAAAAAGATAATTTGGCACAGATTTAAACTTTTGATCCTTTGGTTAATAACAATTAAACTCTTCTATTGCTGTCATTTAACGAACGACAACCCTTTTGTCTACTATTTGGGTGATGTCTCCGGTTTTATGAATGTCCCTAAACTAGAAATGGGTTTAATGATGGCGTTGTGGACACTTCCCGGACCTATAATTATCTTTGAGTTTATTAAATTCAAGAACACTAAACGGATGGAGAGTTGGGTCAAAATATACGATATGTTTAATAGGAATTTAAGCGATGGACTCAATGCTAACCCAATAGAGAAGAGTACTGACCAAAACATTAGAAACAAATTCCGGTTAAGAATCCATCAAACAAAAAGACTCTTTTATTTCTTTGTCTTCGGAGCCCTCATATCGGGCGGCACTTCCATAGTCTGGACTCTTCTGAACAGTTGGCCCGAAGAATACCGGAATTCGTTTTGGGCTTATTTTTGGTCAATCGCTGACTTATTGTGGATTTATTTGAACCAAAAGTCGGCCAAATCTTGTCTTATAATTTTCAATCAAATTTGTTATTATTTAACGCTTCGGTTCCGAAAGTTTAATACAAAAATAAAACAACTGTTCCTTAATTGGAATAAATTTAATGACCCTAAACATCTGAAACTTTTGGCACTTCTCAGAGAACACGACAGAATCAGTGAACTCACTCTTAGCTGCAATAAATTCTGGTCTCTTTTTATTATTACGAATAGTGCCATCAAAACTCCACTTCTTTTACTTGCAATACATGTCACACTATTTTATAGCTTATCCTTTGCCGGACGACTGGTCTCAATATTTATGACTTCATCGATATTCCTCTACACAACACTCATTTACTACTCGGCCTCTCAGGTCGAGTATTCGGTATGTCTTTATAGGAATTTCCCACTTTTAAAGGGTTTAAATCTAATAATGTGTTATATTTTAGAGTCGACGGAGTTATCAAATGCTTAACTCATTGTCAATGAAAGAACTTCCGCTTCGGATTCGTTATAAACTACTAAATACTATCCAAAGATTGAGTACTCAAAGTATTGGTTTCGACATTTACTCCATACATACCATCACATATCTGAGGTATTTTGAAGTAAGTCATGGCTTTTATTTAATTGAGAAGTCATTTATATGAATTGTTTAGATTATTATCGCCTGCGTTTACGGCTTTCTTCTTGTCATTGGACTTAAATTCACAGAATTGCAAAAGAATTACTTCTAAATAATTATTCAAAAGACATCTTAACTTTAAAGCCACAAATATTTGTCTTATTATTACTAAAATAATAATTTATTTTAACGAAGACTTTGATTATAAATGAAAGTCAGAGTACCACAAATGAGAATTACCATGGTATTGATTGAAAAGTAATTGCTATCACTTCTACGCCAAAGAGAATCACATAAAGTGCTCGAACTGTAACTGAGAATCACATTAACGAAAATGAAGATCAAATCGAATATGTAATTACATTAATTATACCTTGCTATCTTTAATTCAATATTTAATCCCACTTATCATTATTGGGTTAAATAAACAAAAAGAAAAGAATAAAAATGTGGGAAATATTCAACAAAATTAAGAAAACAAAGAAATCAATGAATGAATTACTTAGTATTCAATATAAAACAAAGTTTAGAAATAATACTAAACTCAAATAAATTGATCCCAACATAAACCAAATTGAATAATAAGAGTCTCTCTCTCTCTCTCTCGCATTCAGTGATGCTCTCATTTGTGTCAGCTCTCAGTGGAATCAAAACCTTATAAATTGTTTTCTTTTATGAACTGAATTTATTCTTTAGTCTAACACTAAGAATATCCCTGAAATAAATCACAACCTTTTCATTGAATGGGGAATGGATTGTGTTAATGGATGTATCGTCACCATCGATGTGATAATTACGATCTAGCTAACTCATAATTATAATGATTAAACGATGTTCCATCTAATGATGTTATCTTTATATAATTTGCTAAATCAATTTATCTTGCACTTTTTTTCTTAAGCAAAAAAAATTCTATCGCATAGAATTCGATTAAAGATAAAGGAAAAAGGTAATTTTTCAAGAAATTACTTTCCCATTTTTCAAACGTATGTCTAAAAATCGATTCCTTTTATAAAAAGCATTCATTTTATAAGACTATAAAAGGAGTCAATAAAAATGGAAATCTTTTTCCAATTGCAAACACTTTTAGAGTTTCTAGAATAATTGCTTCTAGCTCATTTCAATATCATATAAAAATCTTAAGTATTATTCAAACGAATAAAAAATTATATTTTAAAATAAGGATATTATTTGCATTTCATACAAAAATGTATATACTCTATTTCTTAACCTAGAACCTTTTAATATTCAATATCCTTCTTCATGGCCTCTCTCTCTCTCTCTCTCTCTCTCTCTCTCTCACTCACTCACTCACTCACCCGATGTGTCCAAAGATATAAATTATAAATTGAATTATTGATAGTTTATAAAAGAGAGAAATGGAGTGAAAAATCATTTTTAAAAATCTTGAAAATATTCTAAAATAAATGAAAGCCTTTAAAGTCGAATAGATTTCAAAGAAATACTTTCTTTTCAAAGCTTTCAAAATAATATTTGAATCAAATTTATTATAAGCTTCTATTCAGATGAAATAAGTGATGCATTTGAACAAGGTAATTTTTATAAACTTATATACATTATACAGTATAAGCTTATAAAACTTAATCAATATTTTGTTAATTATATGAATCAGAAAATAAGTTGAAAATAATTTTTCAAATAATTTAAATTTAAATGACTATTAAATAACAAAAATAGTAAAAAATAACCTTTGAATTGAACGAAATTGAATCACATTTGAAGAAAGCACGTTTCAAAATCAAGTTATCAAAACTAAATATCAAAGGCCTTTAAAGCCGTCAAATATGAACGCAAAGCAACGCAACTCTCAGATGAGGAAAGAATTTTAAATTACTTTTAATGAAAGAGTTGTTTAAAATTCAATTTTATCACAAAATTAGTTTAGTTTAGAGTTTTTTTTCTGTCGATAAAAATATGCTTAAAATTCACTGAAAGTAACGAATGATATATTCATAAATTTAATCACTTATTCTATGTTAAAATCATATAAAATTTTCTGCTAATTATTATGACATAAATTACTCTATAATTCACTTTAGGTTTGAGAAGACTTCTGTAAAGTTTAATTAAAGCCTTACTTTTTAGTGAATATTTAAGCTTTTGTTTACTATATTTTCAAATATAATCCAATAATTTTATGTCAAAATTTATGGCAATAATTATCGTCTGAATTATTGCCACAAATTTCTATTATAAGAATGATTTAAACCTCATTTGCATAAATTGCACGTTCATTATAATTGACTGTTATTGCTCGGGTCATATAGTAACGAACTCATTAAAAAACTATTATATTTGATAACCAAGATTAAAGTTCATAGGTTATATATTGAATCTCTTGTTAATTAATAAAATGATTATTAAAATTATATGATTATAATAATGATTATAGAATTGTTATTAAAATAATTTTTCCTTTCAATAAAATGCTCAAATAAATAGCACCATGTTCAATTACATCAAATAAAGAAATTCTAATCTCAAAAGATTTTTCTTTATATATCACTTAAACTAAAAGTAAATGAAATGAGAAAAAATTATTTATCTCAACATTTAAATATTTTATATATAGTTTTATACAGGTATATATATATATATATATAGGTAGCTTTATATAGAGATGACCAAGGGAACCTAGAGAGAATTTTGATCAAATAAATCTTATGGTCTAAAATCATAGTGTTTATCACAGTAACTGTTGTAATAAAAGATTCAGAGCTTATCTTTAGAGCACTTTAATGTTATGATTTGAATGACATGATACCCCTTTGATCAACCTTGTTCTTATATATAATATTTATTTAGCGGGTATTTATATAGGTATTAAGAATTATCTATTAACGGAACATGTACATCTTCATTACATATTAAAGGTAAATCAGACTTTTCCTCAAGATTTTTGTAATATATAATTTAGCTTGTTTATTTTTTTTAATAATATCTATTTCATATAATTAAACTTAGAATTAATTAATAAAAATAATTAGTAAAAAAATAGTTATTAATTTAACAGAAAATAAATGAATTCATATAAAACAAAATAATAGTCTTATATTTAAATGATATATAATTTCATTTAAATAATTGAAAGAATAATAATTTAACTAAATATGAATTCTATAAATAAATTCTTAATTTAATTTATATTCTTTTAATTTCAAGTAAATGACGACCAAATAGAAAATAAATAGTTGAAAAAACAATCAAGTTTATATTCCAATCATTAATCAGTTAGAAATAAAATATTAAAGAAGAAAAGAAAGAGAGAGAAGTATTTCACTCATAAATGGATTGTTTTTCAATAAAACATTCCATTCGTTGACCAAATTCTTACTGAAATATCCTATATTTTAACTGGGCAAGTTAAGTTAAGTTTAGTTAAGTTAAGAAAGGTATTCTAAGCAATTAACTTAACCATATAGAAGCTATAAAATAATCTAGCAAAACAGTTTAATCCAGTTAATATGTGGTCAAAAGAATGACAAACAAATTAAATTCTTAACTAAAAATAAAAATCTATTTATGACTGGATTTGTGTCCACTCATTATAAAGAATAAACAATTTTTGCCTTAATTTGAGTTTTTGCTATTTTAAGTCATTTCCTAATTGAAAGTGAATTAAAGGGAAGTAATCACAGAATAAATTGAAAAGAAGGCAAAGAATTGGATAAGGAATAGCACAGACTTATATTCACTTGGGACAGACATGCGCTCACTGACAATTCAAAGCACTAAATTCTTGATATTATTCTGTGCCCTCAGTTTCACTCAGTGTTCAGTCATAGTTAGGAAACTGTAACCAAAAGAATTTTGTTCACGAAATGAATGTTATTTTAGAAACTCTTCCGTTGGTTTGAGTGCAAAAACTAATCAATATTTCATAAATTGGTATCAAAAAAGAAGTGATGAAAATCTACTGAAATTCTTAAGAAATGTTCGCTTAAAAGCATTTCATTGAATAACAAGAATTCAATAAAGTTTTGAAGACAGCATTTAATTAAAATTCTGATTCATTCATAGGAAGTGTTTTCACTAATGCAATGAAATGACTTCAAACACGACTTCACTAAACATTTCAGAGGGTTTTGACGACAAAACAGAAGACAATAGAATGAGAAATGTATTGATTGTAATAACATATTCTATAATAATGATAGTGTCGTTGACGGGTAACTCTTTGGTCTGTAAAGTGGTTTACAGTAATAAAAAAATGAGGACAACCACAAACCTTTTGATTGTTTCGCTCACAGTTTCCGATATTCTCACAACACTTCTCAACATTCCATTCAATTGCGCCCGAATTCTACTCCAGAATTGGCCCTTTTCTGCCTCCCTGTGCGTTATCTTCCCAATGATTCAGGTCTGTTGTGTTTATGTCTCAACAGTGACTATGGCTGTGATCGGTGTTCACCGATATTATAGCGTCACTCGAAGATATGGCGCTCAGCCCGATATGTCACGAACTATATCTACCGCTAAATTAGTTACCCTAATAGCTCTGACCTGGATCATATCCTTGATATTATCTCTTCCACATTCAATGTTCAATACTTTAGTACAAAAATATTATAATAACATTCATTCTGTGCGTTGTGTCGCCAAATATCCTGAGGTCGGATACAATATACCACTTCTGCTGTCAATCGAAGTAATTCTAACACAATATTTGATTCCACTGTCGATCACATGTTTCCTATACATCAAAATAGCGACCATCATCTCACGACAGGGTCATTTGGCCACACACTCATCAGATGAGACCCATCGGCGGTACTGCGAGGCCAAAAGGAAAAGGATACTAATGTTGATACTGGTTTGCACTACTTTCGCCATTTGTTGGCTTCCACTCAATTGTTATCATTTGCTGATAGACTTACATTTAGTGACGCATAACTACACTATATTTCTAATCGTTCACTCATTTGCTATGAGTAGTGTCTGCTATAATCCGGTCATCTATTGCTGGATGAATGACGCGTTCCGTAGAGGCGCTCAAAATACTTTTGTTTTCAATAATTGCTTTTGTCATAAAAACACAACCAATTATGTCATCACTAATGAGGAACAGTCACACAATAGAGAGGAAAGTCAAAGGGTTGTCCTCACCGGACCTTCAGAACAGACTTATGTATAAAATGAGTAACACAAAAATTATTGACCAAGATTATTTATCATTTTTAAACACTGAGTGAAGTTTATATAAATTTTAAATTTAGAGTCTTTCGACCTAAAACTTATCAAGATTAAATGCGTTTCTAACAGTTGGTTGCTTTTCTAAATGATTTCTGACATGTCCTAGATAGTTAATGATGCCTGCCCTTGTTAGAAAAGAGCATATTATGCAAAACAGGACCTTTTTTCACCCGGCATATTTGCACATCACTCTTTGAAACTTATTATCTTGATATTCACCATGTTAAGTTTTTTTAAGATAAAAGATTAAATGATTGATAGTTTAAATGAAGTAATTCTTAAAGAAAATTATATTCAAAGATATTAAACTGATATGATCAAGCTCATCTAAATCATTATTAAACGACATTTGTCTAATTGTATAAAAAGTTTCATCTCTTCTGTCAAAAGTTAAATAAACTTAACATTAGTTTGAGAACAAAAAAATTGTCATATTTTTAGTGAAAAGCGAAAAGAATGTCAAAAATATAATTTCATTTTAATGTAACTGAAAAACAAAACTCATTACTTATTAATTCCCAAAAATTCATGACTTAAGCCATCATTTGTTCGGATAATATAGTGTTTAATAAATTATTCAATGAATTATCCAATTATTTATTGAATAAAAGTTATTAATAATATATTTGATGTAAAAATAGTGTCAATAAAACAACAATTGCTGTCATCGTTACTAAACTTTTGCCAAAAAAATATTAAATGTCTAATAATTGGAAGCACTTCAACACCAGAATAGGATTCCATAAAAAACTCAAAAATAAAAAAAAGAGGTTATATAATAAAGAATTGCCTTGTTAAATTGAATAAATAATATAATACTCTTTCTAGTATTTCTAACTTATTGATTGAGTTAGATCTAGTATAATTTATTATTAATATATCAAATGACAGTCTTAACAACAAAATTATATTACTTTATTTACCATACTCATTTAACCCATTTAAGTCAAATTATTGGACAACAAATACATTATTACTAAAGTATTAAATAATAGTCATTTCTTCACAAATATTTAACTAAAATAAGTTATTAAAATCAGAACAAATATTTATAAAAAATAGTTATTTAATCTTTAAAAATATGGAAGAATACTATTTCTCTTCGTTTAAAAATATTTTTTCCTTTTTTCAGATTTGTTTGAAATTTTTATAACTTTTAAATATTTATTGCAATAAAATCTTTATTCAATTTTTATTAAATACTAAATGATGTACTTTTTAATAGAGTTAATACTTTAATATTAATTTTGTAAATATAATTCTATTGTTATTCTATAAAATAGGAAAAGAAAATAAATTTTAGCAAAATGTAACTGACCCTAATTAATAAAAACCTTACTTTTTATATAAAATTTCTCTAAAATAGTTGAAAATAAGTGTTTTTCTAACTTGTTTAAAATGAACCTCAAAAAATCCCATATCTTGGTTCGTCCATCAAATCTCAAAAATAGTTAGTTAATGCTTTACTTATTGTCAATAAGTTATTTATAATATGGCTAAAGAATGAGCACAGAATTGAAACCTTTAAAATATATAACAAATATACAGCGAAAGACCGATCATATGAAATGACTTTGAACTAAATCTAAAAACCAAAACCCATTCCCATAGACACTAATGTTAATTAGAGACCGATCTTATGAAGACCGATG